>RDPX01000151.1:679883-714181 GCA_003991215.1 Morbakka virulenta
AAATCGAAAGCTTTATTTATATATATATATATATATATATATATATATATATATATATATATATATATATATATATGGGGGATGGGTGGAGGTGAATGTGTTCATTCGATTTTAAACAGTACCTATTACAACAGTTCTTTAGTGGTGGAATAAATGCAGTGCGTTCGAAGTCAGCTATTATGCAATGTGTAAAACGTTCTGACGTAAAACGTCAGTCATAAGAGTTATTAAAACTTATTTTTTAAGATGGAGTTGAGTGATGTGCCTGTTTATGTCAATCTAAAGTAGAAGTATATCACGAATCCTACTATACTATTGTCACGTTTGAGATGTTGGATTGAACTTTCTTAAGCCATTCAATATTTATGACTTATTTTAACAGTATCAGCTGGCCGATATTTGTACGAAGTGCGAAAGATATATTGGAACTGAAGGCGGAGGGTATGTTATTAGGAAATTAGGTCTTTTAAATATTTATCAATACGGACGTCGACTGTTGTTGATTATCAGATTTTCATACGAGATGCTCCATCAGATGTTCTACCACACGTTCCACGAGAAATCCCACTTCACGATCACAACCATTAGATTTGCATCATACGTTTTTGTAGCTGCGTCAACAGCTGAATAAGTCCAAAACTAAGGCCTAATGTCTGTATATATTTGTTTGTGTTTTCTGTATGGTCGGTTGTTTAATAGTTTTATTAAATGATTGACACGAAATAAATTCAGTTTTTTGTTTATTTGTTGTGGTATATTTGTTGAGGTAATTATTTTCGTTATTTTAGAGAAACGTATATTTTTAGTGATCTTTTTCGCTAAATCCAATCCGGGTTTTTTATGTATATTTATTTTTTTTACATTTATAGCATTTTATCTCTTTTTTTTTGCATACGAAAAAGAAGTGATAGCTCATATATACGTAAGACATAAATTGTTATTTTTTAAACTGAAGTTGTAAGGGTGATATAATTAGTCAAGCAAAGTGATAAAAAGTGTAGAGAAAGAAGAGGACTAATATGTAACCATCTTAACGACAGTGAATTATTGCTTTGCGTGAACCTGTAGCACTTGACATTTGTAGATAGCCATGACGGAATTGTCAGTCAACTGAATTTTAGCAGGTTATTTGCCTAATTGTTGAAAGTTGAAACATTGTTTTGCATTTGCCGAAAGTAACGTGAATGTTGCAATACTTTTTAGATTTCTGGCATGCGAAGTGACGAAACGGGGTGTTTTTACTAAGGCAGTTCTCCTAAAGTCAGATTAGGCTCGAAGAGGACCTTGTGGTGTTGTTTAAAAATTTCTTATAACGAGAAACCAGAAACATCTAGTGAGATAATTTTTATCTTACTTTTCTTTGGTCAAAATTTCTAGCCCGAAATTTTGTGTAATAGTTCTCTCTCTTGTATACTTTATCTCTTTTCTTATCAACGTATCTTAATGTAACGTAACGTAATTTGACGTAACTTTACGTAACGTAACGTAACTATGTAACTTAACGTAACTTAACGTAATTTAATGTAGCTTTACCTTTCTTTACGTCACTTTTGGTAGTTATCTCTGTTCTCTTTTTTTCTTTTTATAGTACTTTGTACTGATGTACAATATTCTTTATTATTTTACCTTTCTGTAGTATGGATCAGTCTATTTCTTTCCTTGCGGAGCGAGGGAAGGTACGTTGCTATTGATGCGTGGTAAAAGTAATTTTTAAAATGTATTACATTTTTTCATAACGTTTTCTACTAATAATCTTGAAAATTCTGAACTTTATGGACTCAGAGAAAGCCATAGATGTAAGAGCTTATCATGTCATGAGTCGTAAACGTTTTCCGAGTTACGTTTCGAGAGATTCTTCTCCCATCGTCAGGCTGCTGAAATGACTGGATACGGCTATTTGATACTTTGGTAGTGCGGACGTGCGTGTGGAAGATGAAACCATGGTCTCCTTTGATGTCACATCATTATATACAAGCATCCCCATTGACGACATCTTACGAATTGTAGAGGACCTTCTTGAACATGATGATTCATTGCCATCAAGAACCACAGTGAAACCTTCAAATATCCTGGACCTACTACGAGTACTTCTCACCAACACATGCTTCCTCTTCAACAATGACATCTACACACAAACCAACGGTGTACCCATGGGAGCCCCTACATCCTCAANTACGGCTATTTGATACTTTGGTAGTGCGGACGTGCGTGTGGAAGATGAAACCATGGTCTCCTTTGATGTCACATCATTATATACAAGCATCCCCATTGACGACATCTTACGAATTGTAGAGGACCTTCTTGAACATGATGATTCATTGCCATCAAGAACCACAGTGAAACCTTCAAATATCCTGGACCTACTACGAGTACTTCTCACCAACACATGCTTCCTCTTCAACAATGACATCTACACACAAACCAACGGTGTACCCATGGGAGCCCCTACATCCTCAATTATTGGTGAAATATTCATGCATGCATTTGAAGCCACAGCATTATCAACAGCAGACCAAGGGCCAACTGTCTGGAAAAGGTACGTGGATGATGTCTTTACAATCATCAAAAAGGATCACCTGCAAGGCTTCTTTGAACACATCAACAGCCTACACTCAAATATCACATTCACCATGGAGAAAGAAGAACAGAGAGAAATACCCTTCCTGGATTTCCTAGTAAAGAGACAAGCAGATTATATCTATGTTTTCTACTATTTGGTGTTTGTAATGACAATATATTTTGTCTTATTTTTCCATTAATTTGATGTATTGAAGGCACTGTTTAAAACACGATGTAGTGTTTCTGCCATAAGTAATTTAAAACAAAAGAAAAATAGGCAACTTAAAGCACGTATTTTAATTATATTTAATGAATTTTTATCAAATTGAACTCAATTATCATGAATAGTATTGATTCAAATCAAGACCAAGCCACAATATCATTTTCGTTCCAACGGTATCTGAATAAATGGTATTTACTCTTGTTAGAAATTAGATAGCAAGTCAAATATAGTCGACTTTCTTATGTGTTTTCGTAATAACATCAAAACCATTCAATGTTGAATTTACTAAAGCGATATATTTCAAATTTTACCTCTTATTCCCTTGTCAGCTTTACTCAATATTCCCTTGCTGAGTATTTAGAAGCAATTTATTTTTGACATAGCATTGATGATTAGTGATAAGCAGGCATTGAGTACTTATATATATTTTGTTTATTTCTTTCACTGTGTACCTGAGTGCCTGTCCGTCTTTCTGTTAAGGTTGTATTATATGCTAGTTTTGTTTTTATTACAAGTATTACGTATTTGTGATGGCTGTCGTCTGAGGTACTGTTTATTAAGAATTAAAATTTCTTAAGGATTTCAAAATACTGACAGCAAAGCTTGTTTTGCTATCCACCTTGACGACACTGTCGATTATAACAGTTAGTTGTAAATTCATTTCTGTGATCACCATTCTCTTGTGGCCAAATGATTACTATCTTAGCCTATCTTACTTTACCTTACCTTATCTTACGCCACATTACCTTATCTTACTATAGCTATCTGATCTTACTTTACATCACCTTATATTGCCCTACCTTATCTTATTTCAGTTATTTCTTTAATATTCCCAATTCCTTTTTTTTCAATTTCCTCTTCTTCTTCATTTTTACCGAAAATATAGTTTTCTGCAAAGAGATATGTTACAATATTTGAGCGTAGTGACCAAATGAAAACTTCATAATAGTATACAGCATTTCTGTATGCTGCAGGCTCAGGCAATTCAGGACCTCCTTGTCTATTGTTTTTTCCAAGATGCCCTTGTTATTCTTCAATTTATCCATCCACATCTCCGCAGCTTCATTTCTCTTTTCAAGCTTCGAGTGGGATGAATGGCTGTGTCTTACCTTGACAAAGCGGTACTTTCAAATAGTATATTATTTGTTTAAAGAATATTCACAAATATTTTTTCCATTTGTAAGGTCCACAAGAATAGGTATGGTTTTGATAGTTCGTGTATTTTGTATTAGAGGATAAAGATGTGGAATATAAGTTTTCTTCCATTGCTCACACATAACTCCTTTTTGTCCCACAAAATAACAAATAAGTATAAGAGTACTAGGTGTCAGGCCTATTTAAAGTGATTCTGATAGAGGCTGCAGGCTTTACCAAGTAGCAAATGGTGCTGATGCATATAGTTGTAGTTTATTAATCAGATAGTAGCTTTACTCTAAAATGTGACTTTCTTATTTGTTATTTTCAGCAACTTAACTAGCATTCTTTTTTATTTTTTTTAGGCAAAATTTATTGAGTTTAATCCTTTGAAAGCTACCGATGTTCAGTTACCTGAAGGTGCTTGTTTTGTGGTTGCGAATAGTTTGGTAAGTTGAATGATTACAAAGTGCAGAATTGTTTATCAGTTGCAGATAATATTGGAATTTTGGTGTACGTGCCTAAACCTCAAATGTATAGAAGCTCTGACTAAATCCTTAGTACAGTCAGTTTGTAACCAAGACGTGCTAGGCTCAATAAACCCCCCCCCCCCCCCCCCACATCAAAAAAAATGTAATGTGTTAGAAATCCATTGGTTGACATAAGGACGAACGTCAGACCAAGAAATTCTCCGCTGCTTCGTTTTGAATACTGTGGTCAAAGACCAGGAAAAATGACCTTAAAAGTGAAAACATTAATAATAAAAACGCCCAAGTCTTATACTATCCAGTGATCATGAGGTGTGGGAAGAGTGCTGGGAATGGTGCCTTTGCGGTACATATGCATTCGAGATCCAGAAGAATACAGTTAGTTCTTTGCCGGTTTGCTTTATTAATTAAGCTGTAGAGTTTGGTTTACAGGATTACATTGATATGTCTACAGTTCTACTATTTGTATTTTGGTCTTCGTATTTAAATTCAGTGTGTTCTGGCTTTTAAAGCTTACCTACTCCCAGGATATACATACAGCAAGCTATGTTATTACTTTACTCTGTAGTATCAGGTTTATGTCTGGTATGTATGAAATTTATGTTTCAATTTTCAAGTTGTGCTTACTACTTAGCGCATCTTAAGAGTAAATCCATTGTTAGTCGATTGTTTACTTTCTTTTCACCGATAATATGTATATCTATCTATCTATCTATCTATCTATCTATCTATATATATATATATATATATATATATATACATTATCGGTTTTTATTTAGTTATTTTTTTCAACTTTTTTTGAAAATAGTTAATAGTATTAAAAATATGCACAATTTTTTGCTTCCACCCATTGTAAATGTAATTGAGTTTTAACGGGAAAGATTTTTGTTCAACAAAATGTCGTATCTTTCCAGGTTGAAATAACCAAATCAGAGACAGCTGGGACACATTTCAATGTCAGAGTAACGGAGTGCAAGCTTGCTGCCAAGGTACTGCATTTTAGTGAGCATAATATTTTTGCAGTACATTCATAAGTTTGATTGTATTTCTTTGCTTCAAGATGCAGTCAATGGCCGTTGCGTACCAAGCAAAATATATAGGAATGAATCTTTCACAGAATAACGGCTTCCTCTTCAATGATATTCACATGAATAAAGAGAAAAAGTGATTTCTGGAATTTAATAAAAATAAGGATTTGAAAGCAAAGTGTTCTTTAAAAGTGTTTTCGAAATTTATTTGAAAGAAAGTGAAGAACCGTACTTGGTTTTTTTAATTGCTATTTTGCAAATTTTAAAAAAATTACTATCTTTCTCAGCAAAGTAAACTGTGAACCGAAACATATTGACTTCGATTGTTTTAATCGCCTGAGGCTCGACGCCAGAAGGAATTCTTATGCAGAACTGTTATTGTTACTGTTGGACAGTTTGTAGCAGGATATATGCTAATATTTGAATTCTTTATTTAGATTTATTTAAATATGTATTTTGATGAGATTCCTGTATCGCTAGTTTATTTAGGGTTTTTTTTGGCAGTTTTAGTTCCGTCAGTTCTTACATCGAATGTCAGGCGTCAAATTTAAGGACCAGCTTGAGTTCGTAGGGGATTTGGATCGATACCTTGTTAGGACCTGATTGCAGTAGCTAATGGTAGAAAATATATTAGCCACGGTGTTTTTCTCAGTCTTACCCATTCGGATACCATTCGTTCAGTTGTTAAACCCACTCTCTCGAAGCTTTCAATTATAGAAATCTAGCTCCTGAGCATCCCGTCTATTAGTCATCCGTACATCTTATTTGTATACCGCTACTGTTATTCTGTTCTTTCTGTTGGCTAGTTTTCTTCTTGCCAAGGGCCTTTTCGTCTTGGAATCAATTCTCACCATGGTCTTTCTGGTTCCTTGAAGAAAGACCAAGCGTTATTGTTTCATAAGTGGAAATATATCCTGTTGCATAATTATTGTTTTAATCTGAATTTTTATGTTTTGAAATCCATTGTCAATCAGCTACTATTTAAAAATAAAAAAATCCCTTTCCTGTTTCATCGTTATTTATTTAGAGGTAATGCTAACGATGCACGTATTGCTTCAGTACCATTACTCGCAATACATTAGTTAAAAAAATCAGACAAACGCTAATTAAATATTAATTTCATAACAAGATTACTGAACTCTGTAGCTTCTGTGGTTTGTTTGCTGAGGCTTTTTTGGACATTCTAGGTTTTAGCAAAAGCATCAAATATAGATTGGAAAAAGTACCGAAAGCTTGGAGACATTCAAGATGCTCTTCAAAAAAGCCTACCAGAGATGTAAGTTGGTCCTGTTTTATATTTTTTCCCCAACAGGACGGGTTCGGTTAACTATTTAAATACCAAGGGTAACGTAGTGTACACATTTCCTGAACCAAGCACCATTGGGGCGTATTTAAAAACGGGTCCTAAAGGAAAGCCTATCATTGAAAGGGACGCATATCCGAGAGCGGAAGTGATCTCCTAACATATGGACTCCTTTGCATTTAACTGATAAATAAGTCAAACGGAGTACTTTTAGGGGGATTGTAGGGTGCAGTTCGAAATCTATTGCATAGCAAGCTTTGGTTTCATCCCCCCCCCCTAATGTTGCTCCAGACTTCTTTAAAAAGATATATAGTTTAACCCAGTTAATGGAGAATTTAAAGAAACAAATGAGCAATAATATCGGTAACGTCATTTTCAATTAAAATTGATGGTGGTTATTTCAAACCTGAGAAATTTTTTCCTTTAACATAAAATTTTTAAGTTGTTTGAAAATTGCATTTTACTATTTTTACAATTTAGACAAAATTGATGACAAAATTAGATAATTCTTGTGTAAAGGAAAGGATTTTCAGCATCTTGCGGAACAGTCTTTTAAAAGAAGAAATGTTTTTTAAACAAACATAGCAGTCGAAATTATGTCCTTTAGGTTCACATCACGTCATGGACATAGTAATGGGATTGATTCAATTGTTCATCAAACCACCTAGTATGGCCTACCTAGAATGTTACACAGTGCAAACAAGGAGTCTTTTTCCTAATTCGGTCTCCAAGTTTGCATCCAAAATAACAAATTTTTTTTTTGTAATTAATGATAGTAGTAGAATTACAGGAGCATTCAGTACGTGGATAGCTGTTCATGAAAATATAAATAAAGCAAAGAAAACACTAGAAATTAATCAATATCCCTCGTTCTTCTACAATCCAATTGTAAAAAAACCCTTTAAATTCGGTTTTTCAGGACAATAGAGTTAATGCGGAAGAGGAGTCTGAACAAATGGAACGTAAAATGCTGTTCATTCAATTCAGATTAAAAGTTTCAGAAAAATAGGAGAAATCCCTGATAAAACTTGAAGCTCCATGTAAAGTGATTTTCACCAGCCGTAAAGTAACAACTGCTTTACCAACGTTGAAACCATCTGTTCCGAAATCCCTAAAAAGTGGTGTTGTATACCATAAATGTTGTTCACGGTGTCAACCGTGCTATGTCGGGCAAACCGCCCGTCATTTTCAAAACAGAATAAAGGAGCATTCGCGACCAAATAGCTTTTTGGGAAGTCATTTTGAAGCTTGCGGTTGTATTTTGTCCATGGATGTGGTCATGATTCTTGCATCAGCGAATTCAGAAATGTTATACATTAAAGACAAAAGACCAACTATGAATACAAAGGACGAGTTGAGAAGCGACACATTAATGGTTGGAATTCTAATTGATTACTTTAATGACTTGTTTTTGCAACTTTCTTTTGTTCCAATTTTCTTATACATAGGCAAAATATGGATGAATTTTTATCTTGTTTACGGAGTGCTAAGAAACAACAGATGTATATAGTTTACTTGTAACATTTTATATTGCTTTTAAGTTGTTTTTATATTCTTTTAGATCTGAAGAAGAGAAAATGCTTCTTGAAATATATTATCAATGAAATGATAAATTCGTTGTTGGTTTGATTAATTTAAATTGATTTATGCCACGATGTTTATTGGATACAAATGTGTTTTTATAAATTTATTAGTTATATTTTTTTCTTCTTGGATATAAACCACATGTTGAGAAAAATTTGTCGGGAAAGTTTACACTTCTTCGAATAGTCATTTTCTTGACATTGAAACAGTTGCCCGAATGCACTGCTTCTGGCATACAGTTTGATTTAAATCGAATAGCCAAGTGCTTCGCTATTCCGATTGTAATAAGTATTTATGCTCCTAATTGTTATGTTTTTGAATACAACTGTCTGGTGTAATCAGAAGATTACTGTACAATATTGATACACAACAGAAACTATGTGTAGCTTGAGTTTGTAGAGTCTGAATGAATGGCTTTGCAACACCAACAATTCAATACTGAAGCATCCAAGATTTTGTGATTTTTGAATTTGAAATAAACTAAAAAAATGTCAAATGTAGCATTTTAATGAAACAAACAAATGGAAATCCAAGTCAAGATTATAATAAATATGTTCTCTTTTTGCTCTCTAGTTTTGCTAATAATTAAATCACTCTTTAAAAGAATTCGAGATTAAAAAATCTACATATCAGGTTTCACACGAAATATGCAGTCTCGTTTCAGGGGCAAAATACTTGTTCTTCATTAAAATATTTGTTGTATACCATTGTTGTCTTTTTTTGGCAGGAGTACGTAGATACTGCCATAAAAATACCATAAAAATGCCATATTCTAAAATGTATTTTCAATGTAGCGGCAACTTTAATCAGAATAATTGGGTAGCTTTCCTTTGTACTTGAAAAAATCGTCTTCCTCGAAAAATACGTCAAGACAAAATAAGCTTTGTAACCAAAGAGAATAAAGAAATATTAGGATAAAAGGATTGGATTTCAGCTAAATGTCATATTCATTACATTGAGCCGAAATCCAGAGTCCAAACGTGATGACATTGGATAGTATAGTTATGGAAGTGTAGTACTCATAATGTAGAGTATGTATGTTTGTTTCACACATCGGTTGGCTCTACATGTTTCAAGCTGAATTTCTTTTTAGGCAGCAACTTGTTGAGTCAGAATTACACAAGGAAGAATATAAAAGGGACGAGCTACTTAATCTCCTCCAAGTAAAGGTATATGAACAGCTTTATTTTTAAATGTTGTATTGTTTGTTCACCGAATCAAGAAACGTTCGCTAACGATAATAGGAAAAGTAACGAGAAAGAAGATCAAAAGTAGTTTAAGAAAAAATTGACTCCAGAGATTTTAAGTTGGTGGTTTGAAGTTGCTGTTCATTTTTGAGAATGGTAAAAACCGTAGAGTTCGAATTTGAGATGACACCCTGCGGACAGCTGTATTCGGCCTTTTAACTTTGATAGCAGCTTCACAAGTGTAAAAACGTACGTCGGTGTGGATGGTCAAGTGCCAAACAGCTCAAGTTAATGATTGGATTTGAATAAACTAGAGCTTGCGATGACTCATAGTATTCCTATATATCCTCATTTGATACATGCTTTATTGACTGTATATGTGCGTTTGTGTTTGTATTTGAGTAGAGTTAATTACTAAGTATTCACAGTGTTTTGCCTCTTGCTACTGAAAATTATCAATAAAGGGTGGTGGGAGATTTTATCGATAGAGTATTTTGAAAAAAATTAATTCTTATGCATGTAGTATGAAGTATGAAGCAAATAAACGAGTTTCTTACGATGAAATATCAGAAGGTTCATTTGGTCGCATAACCGCCCAGTTTTAGGTCTTGCAAAGAAATCATTTAACAGTTAAGTGGTAGAAGTTATTTTGTTGATCACGATGTCTCTGTGACTGGAGGCAGGACGTTTCTCATACTTCTGTTTCACTGCAACATTACAATATGCATTACAACTGATACTATTCAGACATTTACTTGCTTGTCTCTTCAGGAGGATGAATTTGCTAAAGAATGTTTAAGCCCATCCACATTGCATTTGCAGTCCTTTAAACTTTATCAGAGAGCAAAACACGTCTATGAAGAGGCCCACAGAGTCATTTTGCTCAAGAATACTGCTGATGGAAATAAACCCAACGCTTTGAAGGTAGGATTACTAAAAGAAAATTTATTTGTTAGGGTTCTATATTATTGTTCTTACATGAGGATACACCGGATTATTGATTTTTGAAATAAATTTTAAAAGGAACAGGGCATTTGTGCAACAGGTACCGAAGGTACTTGGAAAGAAGCAAAACAGACATGTACACCATCAATAACTTTACCCGAATCCATTACAGTTTTTGCGTGTGTTTTAAAGCGCTTGTTACATTTTTTAGGTGATCTATTCTTGAATCTTACAGTCTTACAGTGGGGATTTATACTTCACAAGTTGCAAGTGGGGTTAAGACCATGATTTGCGGGTTTGTTATAACGCATTAGATCTTGATAATTGCAAGTTGTTGTATAACTTCACGACCAGCTTGCAGGGTTTCAAGGGCTGGCCTTTTTGACACATTTAAGTGGAAAATCTCACTTCGTCCTATTCGACTTGTTTTGCCTCTGACCGAATAACGAGGTAGGACTTAGTTTATTTGCTTTTTGGAGATAAAATAAAAGCATCCAATTCAATGATAATAACCCACAATTCATTATAAAGCCCGGTAATTTGCACCGTTTTTACGGAGTTCGAAGCCGCAACTCCTGTTTTATTAAATCAAACGCCGTTACTAGATACCAGAAACCAAGACGTTTAATGTAATTTAAACGTCAGATTTGTTAATTTTGCAACAAATAAGCCTTTGATTATACAGATGTAAAAACACTTTATATGTGTAATTGTCATATCTCTTTAAGCTTAATTTGAAATGTCTTATTTCTGCATCAGGCAATAGGTGACCTAATGAACTTAAGCCACCAGAGCTGCTCGAAACTGTATGAGTGTAGCTCAACGGAGCTGGATGAACTGACAGATATCTGCAGGTGAGAAAAATACAAAACGTCTTTGTTTTTGTTTGTTTGTTGTTTACTTTTAGTTATCAACTGTAATCTAGTTGCTTGAATGATATTTTATGGGTGCTTTGTTAGCGTTTTTTTGTATTGTGATCATTTGCAAGGAACAGAGTGATATGGTTACAGTGGTGAGTTATGGTCATTTGTATGTAGCCCCTTTTAAAATCGATCTATGCCAGTGGGCAAATTTATCATACTATTTCAGCTTAAGCAGGACTTTTTTTACTTCAAGAAATGTAATTTTTCGTTGTTATAGTAACCTTAACCTTTTGTCCCATGCAATAGGTCAGCAGGCGCATTGGGATCCAGGCTCACTGGTGCGGGCTGGGGAGGATGCACAGTGTCATTAGTTCCGCAAGATCAAATCGAGAAATTTATGCATCAGGTGGAAAAGGAATATTACGTAAAAGATCCAGTACGTGCTACATTAGTTAAGGAAAGTTTGTTTGCTACAAAACCAGGAACAGGAGCAGCCCTTGTGGAGAAAATATAACGTGTTTTAGTGGACTACACAAAATTCATATTAAACATGTTGATTAAAAACCATAGTGATAGCCCTCTGTTAAGAATGGATAAATATCAAAAGGGGAATGATCATAAAAAACAAGATAAAGTAACACTGTAGAAAAGCATTGTTATTATTACTGTTGTGCCAGATTTCATACATAATACATACTTGCGTTGAAAGTCATTAGTTTTACTTGAGTATGCGTTTTTTGTCGGATAATCCTGCGAGAAAGCATATTAACTGTTGGAGTTGAAAATTGGTTTAATAGCAGGAGGCGGATGGCAAAGGATTGCGGCTTCATTGCGATGGAATATAAACATACGGCATGTAAATACCTATATTTGTCTGATTTAATTCAGAAGTAAGAATCTAGTTTCTGTAAGCAGTGTAGACAATTTGCAAGTTAAATCGAGCTTGTTATATCACACCAAAATGTTGAATGTTTCTGTTGAACAGGAGAAAAGCTGCACGAAGTTGATTGGGCAGCTGTTCGACAGTGTATTTCATGATAACAAGATTACCCGTACCCACCGAAATATTATTCTGCACGGGAATCTTTGTGCCGGTTTAATTAAGTGTTGCCGCCTATTTTACTTCTGCTTGCAGGATTTCAAGTTAACTGCGCATGTGCCCTTTAACCAATTCCTATGCAAAGTAGCGTAATGAGTTTTTCTCATACCTCAAATTGCAGTTTCTTCTACAACCGTGTTATAGAAGAAACATGTTGAAGAAGAAGCTGTTGAAACTGGTCTCAGTACTGATGAGGAGTGCACTGATATTTGTTTGGATTATTTTCCGGAATCTGCTACTGATGAAGAGAGGCTACATATTATGCACCAATAAGACCTCAAAGAGCTGATAAGAAGACGACATGGACTGATGAAAAGGTAGAAATGATAGAGTCAGTATTAGCTCAATGCAAAAAGTGCTTCCTACAAAAAGTACCAAACGTTCCATGTGCCATGATCGCCAATGAAAACGCGCCCTATTTTTGAATGCAAAACGGTGATATAGCTGCAATGCTCTTTATCAGTCTATTAAAAGCAAAACTTGCATAAAGTCCACTTACATAACCACAAACAGCATTACGTAACGGTTATAGACACTTAACTATTCACGTAAACCTAATACTCTGATTTGTTTACTAGAGATGATAGGAATTGATAGAACTACGTCTTAAAGTGATACTTTTTGCCACAGAACAAGTGGCAATCTAAAATTGATTTTTAAATTACAAACGAGATGCACAAAGTATGTATTTCTTGTTTCTATGAAATATTCTTAACTGTTAATAATATTAATTGTCGTATTGAGAAATGATGACCCAGAAAGCATGAGCATGCTGCCGTATGATACAATATATAGCTTACCATTGGTTGTGTTTTTTTGCCTTTTGAATAAAGATAAACTTACTAGATTGTTTTCTTACACTATTGGATTCTTTTGAATGAACTCTCAGCATCTGATGCCCTGTAAAACGTGAGCAAATGCGCAAAACATTCAACTGCCATTCATCTAGATTTCAAGGACTTAATATGGACTTTTTTACCAGCTTTGACCAGTTGAACATCTTGACTTTTTTAAAGCCGAATTACTTTTGGTGATACCATTTTTTTGAAATTCGTGGTGTCTCAAAATTTTAAATCATGCTCATCTTAACTTGACCTATAGCCCAATTCTTGCATCGTATTTGAAATAAGTAGACCAGATTCAGCCAAGGAGACGTACCCTCCTCAGAGGCACGTGAAAAAAATTATTTCTCAGTTGCACACAATAAAAACTCCTTCTTAAAAAGTCTTATCTCCTGAAATGGCAGTATGTGGATTTCGATATGGGCAAGCTGCCATGCTGCACTACCTCCTTGAGTGACCCATCATGACCTTTCCCCACAAACAGTTTGAGCCTAAAACTAAACAGCCATTTTTAAAAATCGTGTACCCATATAAGGTTGAAAAATTTAATCATGTTTATCCCAAACATAAAGCACATTATATTCCTGTGGTGAAATACCCGCACCCACGCAAGCAAAACCACTGTCAATAGAAAAAACCCCAATTCTTTAGAGTATTTTGGTGTTGCTATCAACACCAAAATACTCTAAAGAATGTCAATGCAATCATAACATGAACACAACAATGTTACGTGCCCTTTGGAAAATGTGACAGTGACGTAACCTAAAATTCTCTAGCATTTAGTAAAGTAGTATTGAAAATTGATCCAATTGTTATAGCGTTTTTCATATTTGCAACTTTTTATTTCTATTAGACCCCACTTTGGCTGCCATTTTCATTGTTTAGTTATCCTTTCGTATCGGAAAAATTTCAAAAACTCTGATTTCATGCAACTCTTGAAATCCTTAGTTAATGGGGTACCATTTGGCTGTGTATTTGTTTGATATTAGATTTTAAGTAATTTGCCTTAGTGATGTAGATTTTGGAAAGAATACATTGAAACCAATCCATGTAAGGCAAAGTCTTTGTGGAGAAAGGGAGACTGTACAGTCCTGTGATTCCTTATCTTCCTTTTTTATTATTTTGTGTGCTCTTGTAACAATCCCAATTCGCGTGGTGTAAGTAACTGCCCTTAGAAAAGCATACGGTAAATGCGAGCTTGGTTGAAAGGGAAACTAGTATGCTTTTTCTCTTGCCTCTTACGGCCGTATATATGTATAATTTCCTTGGTAGGGTCCCATTGTGCTTTACTGTGCAATTACTGAGAAAACACAAATTCAATTACTAGCCTATATGTATAGTGTCTCACACTACTGATACAGTTGACTGGTGTAGATTTTTTTCGAAAAAAAATGTATATATACATATAAACATCATATATACATGTTCAATCCCTCATAAAAACTTGACTTCCCCACTTGGCTTTATGGACGGAAATTCGAGCTTTTGCTGAATTTACCCAGACATACAGTAAAAAGGCTTTATATTTATGTATATACATGTCCTTACCACATTTTGGAATATACAGTAGTGCTGCTGCTTGTGTTCCCTTCACGAATTATTTGCAATATATCTTTCCTGAAATAATGTTGCAATCAAATGTAAATGTCAACCCCCCCCCCCCACACACACACACACACACACACTATTTCATCTTGTGTTTTTATCTTTCTCAAAATGTGTTGCTTTGATGTATTTCCTCTAAATTTCAAAATTCCTTTTTTTCTGCTATCAATTTGAATTTACGAGCCTCCTCTAGCACCATGTGTGTAAGCCCTCTAATCTTAAATACACTTTACACTTTAAAATCAATGATTTTACGCAAATAAGGAAAGGTCCCAAACGATGCATTTGAGGATACGTTTTTTTGGCCTTACGACTGTTGCTTGATCGAGGTACAAATATAAAAATAGTATTAATCAGAAATGTAAAAAAGCATTTGATCATATATATTCTTTTGTTGTAGGTGTTCGTAAGAATGCCACAAAACCTTTCATGAACTTCTTTATCTTTCGTCTGCTCCCTGTTAGAGGTCGTCACAGCGGATCATACGCCTCCATTTGCTGCGGTCAAAAGCATCTTCTCTTCTCACTCCCATCACCCTCATGTCCTGTTTTATTACATCCAAGTAGCGTCTCCTTGGTCTTCCTCTCTTCCTCCTCCCTGGCAGATTCATGATCATTTACCTTTTATAAAAGTAAAATCCCTTTTCTGCAGCTTTTTGGAAGATAAGAAATGAATATGATGCTTAATATTAAGCTTGAACTAAATATACAGAAATGAATTTTAAAGATATTTTTAAAAATCATAGGTTTTGGTTTTTATCAGGTTCTTATTAAAAAAAAAGTATAGAAAAAAATTACTATTTTTTTCTTGAACAGGACACGTGTTGCTAACAGTATTTGTATACATTACTTTTTAATTATACAGTTATTGAAACGTTTTTAACCAGTATAAATATTCGTAAATAAATAAATTAATAAATAGTAGGAGATGAATAGGCAGGGACTTGAAAATGCATAGCAATGAGACTTGACAATCTTTTGCGTAAAAATGCGTAAAAATTATGAGTGAAATACATTGCAAAAGTAAGTAAGATTCAGCTAAGCCAAATTTTATATACTATATTTGCCCTTTAGTTTTATAACAAAATTTTGAATCAATAATTTCGTCAAGTTCCGTTTTTTATTGCACCAGTTGATCCCTTGTTTTTCAGTTTAGTTTTTAGAATTTGGTAAAATATTTGGGTTTTTATGCCTCTTACATTTCAATAATATTTAGATTCCAAAGCCTTCTATTATTTGATTGAATAATGAGATAAAAGGTACGTGATAAGTGTAAAGATATTCAGTCCTATATCTAGAGCTGTACTGTGTTTCTTTTAATTATTAGTACTATTCATCATCATCAATCAGGGGCACCCAAATTCATGATCAGCATTCTCCACAAGTCTCCGTTCTTCATCGATTTCTGGAGATCGGGTATTGGAAGACCTGTGTCTTTCTGGAGCAGGGTAGCATGGTCCAGTGTTGGTCGGCCGACATTTCTATAACCATGACGCAATTTTCACAGAACAATCAGCACTGCAGGTTCTGCACTTTTGGAGCAGTGTCCTACGAGGGGTAGTCGGGGTACAATTGGGATGTCTTTATTCCTTTCAACATGGATAAACGTATTCCGTCTTGTTCTAAGATGGTGTCAACAAGAGACTAGCTGGCCTGTTAAAGTTAAGAGAGAAGAAAGTGATCATGGTTATCAACTGATTGTTCAAAGTAAGAAATTACCTTCATCCCTACCCGATTGTTGGCACGTTCGATTGATGTTTTGTCTTTCATAAATGCTTCCTCAAAGCAAAAAAGTAGGGTCTTAAGCAATATTTCCTGATGTAGGACTTGTAATTGCTAGTTATCTATGGTAAATGTATGAATCATTGAGCTATGTACAGATGACAACCACCATCGTGGACTAATTGAAAGTAATTTGTATTCCTCGCCTGCATAGTTTTACTTTAACGTACTAACTTCAGTTTAACTTACTAAATCAACTCTAACTTGAATTTGTCTGGTTCATTGACAAGTCTTTACTTATTGAAAGAGACAGTTATTAAAATACATTTTACTCAAATGCCATTGATAGCTTTTTTAGATCACTAATTGGAGCTAAACGTTGAAAAGGAAGTGCTAAAACCTACGTTAGTTGCTGGTCTTAAACTATTATCATCGCCTTAAATTTGTTTACGTTCCAATGATCCTCTTTTTCAAGTCAAAGACAATATGGTCAGTACAAGTTTTGACCAGTTTCTGTTCCAACCCTTAAGCTTTTGAAGATTAAGAAAACCATCTTTGACTTATCCTGTTGCTATGTACGTTACTTAGTCTTCAGCTTAAAACAGGCTTCTTTGTTTGATGTTACTGAGAATATGAAATCCATATTCATGATCTGTAGTAATACGTGTCTTAGAAGCCCTGTTGGCTTTCGCAGTGACATGTACGGGCAAAAGCCATACGGTTATTCGTTTCTCGGTAGTTGCACGCTCATACGATAAATCTTCTGATATTTAAAAGTAGGGAGGAAAACATTCCCAATAAGTATATAGCTTGATAATCTACTACAGTACCGAAACCATGTGATTACTACCTGTTGATAAGACACGTAGTGTTGGATTGAAGGTAACACATAGTTTGTACATGGAAATAAACAAATGACATTTGAAGTAATAATAATGTCATAAAGCAAGGAAATAAAGCAGCAGTGTCCGCAGTAAATTTGCTGTAAAGATGCTGTAAAATTAAATTTCCTGCCTTCTTAGTTAAGAAAATAAAGTCAACTATAGACCATTTGCAGTATATTAACTCAATAACGTAGAGGTCTGGGATGGATTTTTAACTTTCAAGAAAGATTGCGCTGTTGACCTGAACAAGTCAGTGGTTGTTGTTACAGAAGTGTAGTTTGATGCAATTTCTTTAACGAGGTCTGATTAATTATTTGCAATCTGTTTATGCTTGTTGCTAATCAAGTTTTTCAACAAAGGGCCATGTTGAAATGATGAAAACTATTGTTGAATTCACAATGATAAAAAGAATTTCTACACGTAAATTATCAAAATACTTAAAATGACCTTTTGCGTTAACCTTCGAGGGATCATTCGTCCTGTTGTCAATGCCACATCTAGTTGCTAGGTCTACGACCTTGAGGGCACAAAAAATCATAATTCAGCTTGCTCTATATTTCCTTTCCTTCAGTCTTTATTTCAAATGAAGCAGTTAATTCTGAAATCAAAGGTTCACGTTGATAGTAGAGTGGGACGTTTTTGATGGTTACTAATCTAAGGCACAGCAGGATTCATGTAAAAATCTGATCGATCTCAAAAGTTTGTAAATACTATGGCTTCTTGGTATATACTAGTAGGATGCTGGTTGTATGTTACACCACATTATAGTTGTATTGTACGTATATTAAGTAAAGCAAACAATTAGTTGTAATAGTTGAATGGTTTTATCGACCTTATCGATTGAAACCCTTTTCTGTAAGAGTGGTTAAAGAGGATAGCTATAGCAAAGGAAGTATTCGAGAGGATGTCAAAGACTCTAAAGTAACGATCAATCAAAATAGACAACAGCCTGAGTGTCCGTATTTGCTACGTCCTTCTTATCTTGACATACGGATGTGAATCATGGACAAATACGGCAGAATTAGAAAGAAGGTTGAATGCTGCTGAAGTTTGGATGCTACGTGAAATTTTAAGGATCTCCTGGACTGAACATATCAGCAACGAAGAAGTTTTAAGAAGAGCCAACTACAGCAGAGAACTCTGGAACATGATCAAGAAAAGGCAACTGCCATTCCTTGGCCATGTGTTGAGGAAAGAAGGCACTCGCTGGCAAAATAAATGGAAAAAGAGGAAGAGGAAGAGAACGGAAGATGTTCCTCCTAAGTATATCGACATGGACAGGCATCAGAACAACAAAGCTGTTAGAAAAAGCATAAGACCGAGTTCAGTGGAAAAGCGTGATAACCAACGTCCTGGAAGGACAAGGTACCTGAGGAGGAGGAGATTAAAGCCATCGACTAAAAATACAAGCGTTTACACGAATATGATTTCAACTAATTTGTATTTTCATTTTAATAGCCACAAGAACAAAGGAAAAAAGATTTGGTGACGAATTGAGGGAGTCTAGATTAAGTTTGTATGGCCAGTTTTAGAAAAGAGACGACAGCTAGGTCAGGAAGAAAATGCTTACAATGGAGCCTCAAAAATATTCTTTTAATATTCTTTTATTAAGGTCAATCAGAAAACAGTATTGCTACAATTGTTATTTTGTGTTTTTTTTTTGTCAAAGGCAATATTTGTCCCGAAAAACGACCCTCTAGCTCAACAGGGGCTATTGCGCCCTAATCCTTTCTATTTACTCCACTGAGCCGAAACATAATACACAATATCATTATCAGTATTAATAAATTTGTAAAAATAATAGGAAAACTATTGACAGAAAAGGGAAGTGGCGTTAAACCTAGGATTTAGCCTTTGGAAAGAAGCAGCTTCGAATTTTTCTATCAGGAAAACGTCAAAGCAAAACCCGTCTGCAGTTACAGACCCACAAAAAATCGTAAAGTTATCTTCCCAGACTTTGATTAGGATAGCATTGGAAGATAAGGTGAGACAGTTTTTCTTCAAGTTATTTTAATTGTTAATACTTTAATATAAACGGATTTTAACAAAAAAACAGTAACCAAAGCAACACAACAAAGTTAAAGTCAGGTACTCTCAGTGGCTATTTAATATTCGGTTGATAAAATGTAAACATTTTATGCCATCTTTGTAATTTCAAGCTTTTTTTGTACGAACAGAGAAAAGTAATAATTAATTTTTTCCACTTTGGTGCTGTTAATTGGTAAAAAGTTATTAATTTTAGCATGCCATTCTACAGGCCTTTCTCACTGGTTTTAAATCTGTACATTAAATACTGCAAATGCACACGATTAAATCCAAGGTACTAACAACGTCAAAGACATTTCGAAACCTACTGTAAACAGCCATCGAAATTGGCGTTCCCTGCCTAAACCCGTTAGCACATAAAGATCTTTAGTATGACCGTCTCTGATTAATCTACACAAGCAAATTTTTAAAATTGTCAGGAGATCAATATGAGCACACTTGCTACAAGGCCAATTCCCAATGTTAAACAACCTGCTGTCAGTAAAATCATTAGGAATAGACGACCCTCTTCCTAAAGGTTTTCCCTTTACATCTGTGCGATATTAGCAGGAGAGTAGTATCCTGCTGGCTCACTCGCAGACCTACCCCCCACTACATTAAGCTATACGTATATGCTGTTTCTTGTATTAATGGTAAAATTTTACTTTATTAGTCAAAATTCTTTTACTTTCTTCTTTTACCACATACGAGGAGTATAATTACCTAATTACTCAGTAATTAAAGCTTAAATTACAAAATATCATAACACAATAGTAATCAGTTTGTAATTTGTAATAGTATGCCAAATTTCATCAAAATATCTTAAGAAATGAGGCCAAATGACACAAAGTTCCGTTGAGTTTGCACTCACCCCCTATGGGAATCTAGTATGGGATAGAACATAGATTGTTGTGCGTGGGAAGATCGCCTATTGACAAAGTGCGCCAAAATATAGCCCTCCTTAAAATCAAGAGGAGACTAAAAGATATTTGTTTGAAACAAATCCTTGCCTTAGCATCTATAATGTCAGAAAAGTATAAAAATTACCAGTTTTTATCCTTATGAATAT
This sequence comes from Morbakka virulenta, assembly GCA_003991215.1. Taxonomy (NCBI): domain Eukaryota; kingdom Metazoa; phylum Cnidaria; class Cubozoa; order Carybdeida; family Carukiidae; genus Morbakka; species Morbakka virulenta. The sequence goes on from RDPX01000151.1 coordinate 700,443, forward strand.
TGTTCAGAGACTTTAAGTAAAAAGTAATTTTTGAATTAAGTTTCTTTTAATTTTCTTAATGTCTATCCTGTAAAGAAAAGAAGTTATCCAAATCTGTTCTTAAAAAAGCGTTAACTAGATATATGTTTTTTAAATTTTGATGGTTAAGAATATGTCTGCTGTAGCTTAAGTGTAAAACTGATAACACCTTAGAATTCTCATAGATTGTTCGATTTGTAGAAGAAAAATTCAAATCCTGAATATATCCTTGACTAGACTGGTTGACTCAACTCATTCTCACCCACACCAAATTATTTGCTGTTTATTTGAAACAAGCAAGTTTTATCTTAGTTTGCACTTGCCTGAAATTGAACGTGACAACCCAAGCTTAAAAATCGCAGGTGAGATACAGAAAGAGTCCAATGTTGCTAATTTTATCAGACCTATCTGTTTTCTGTGGTTAATTGATGGTTGACAGTAGCAGCATAACGACGCCAGATCTGCTAAACCTTTTTTAATCTTCTTAATATTTTGTTTAATTATATAACCTTTTCCAGTACATGACTCTTTATTTTAATCAAATACATCCCTCGTTTATAGACGAGCTTCTCACCTATATTTGTGAAAGTTACTATAATTATTTACTCAGATGGGTTTTATTTTGTTTTGCTTTCAAATAATATTTTGTTTAACGGAGACGTTAAAGACAGATTTTAGGATTATATATCGCATTTTATTGTTGTCATTACTGCTTAGCAAAAACCTCTATCATTCAGGTTTAAGAGCACTAATAAGGTTTGTTTTCTAAAACGATTTTAATGACTGGTGTCAAGAACTGCTTCTGATATCACTTATAAAAATATGCTCCTTTGGGCGTGCAATTTTGAAGAAATTGCACAACCCAAAGGAAAATCGAATACTAGAGCTCATAATATTCGTCAATAACAGTAATGATAATAATAACGATAATAATAATATTATTAATAATAATAATAATAATAATAATAATAGTAATAATAATAATCATCATCATCATCAAACATTCTCGCTCAAACCGCAGACTTGCCAGTCAGTTGCATGACCTTAACCAGTTGTGCATGTCCCGAAAAGGCTGACACATCACGCATTTCTGTTTAATGGAAGGGAGTAGTGGGGGAGCATCATGCCTAGGTGCCGTGATCGTGGATCTCAAGCTTTGAAAGGCTGTGTACCGAGTCCCCACTTGTTACTTAGTCCTGAGGTCTTGGGGCAAGCCTCGCTACGGAGACCATTTTAAGCAGAATGGGCCACCTAAACTGGGAGACCTAAACAGGTCCCAAGGGCATGTGCTATTTAAATTTCCATCAATATCGTACACACTTGGGTGTTATATGCACTCAGTTTACCATTATCGAGCTCTAAGTCGGATGGGTTTGCAGGGGTTTCTAACCCTGAGTCCTTTGTGGGCTCGTATTGGTTCGCCACTCAATAATTAATAATAACTTAGTCATACCCCAAGAGAGTTGTATTTACTCCCACCTTTTACCATCGCTTTGTTGAATTTCTTCACAGAGCACAGGGCAGAAATCATATTGCATCAACATCGTTTCCAGCCATCGCAATTTTGTTTGAAATATTATATTAGAAGGTGAAGTTAAAAGAAAAATGGTGACATTACGATGCAATTTCCAAGAGCTTAAATTTGTGATAGGGGATCTAAATATTAAGATTGGAAAAGAACAAGATAGTATTAATGATACTAAAGCTAAACATGGGATTGAGACACGCAAAGACAACAAGTAATAACAAATACTTGCTTTGGAGAACACCCAACGCCATAAAAGACTTCTAGAAGTCCAGGCTTGGACAAATAGAGTTTGTGATCACCAACAAATGATTTTTAAACGCAATTTAATGCTCCAAGACATAATCGAACGGTCGCTGTAGAATCGACCATGCCCCAGTTTTCTGCAAAGTCATGGTAAGTTTGAAAAGATTGAAAAAAGAAAAACCCAGCCAAAAATGCATTATACCACCCTACCTCCCGCCTCAGAGATCAAACTCCCATAAACGGGTGTGAGAAGCAGGTTCAAAACTCTCGAAGATGAATGCGGGTCCAGGTGAAACACTTTCAGACAGATACTTGTGGTAATAGCTAACAACATAGTACCAACGAAGGAGAAATAAACAAGAAATAAATAAATGACGAATGAAATTACCAATCTTATTTGAAAGAGAGAGAAAATACTCGAGCGAACGTGCAGAGCACAAAACAAGTAACAAAAAGATCAATGTTAAGTGCAGAGAAGCAAATGAATTATGGCTTTATGGAAAATGTAGAGATTGAACAGTGCAGAAACTCGGAGTCAACTACTATGCACAAGAAAATCAAGGAGATTGTTGGTCAAGTACATCTCCTGGGTATATAATATCCAGTAAAAGCACTGCTACCATGGAAAAAGAAAAACTTTCAGAAAGAAAAACAAAATACATTGTTTTTCATGACATTTGAGACCAGAAACCAATAACAGGCAGGAGCATGGACTGTCCAAAGATTCTTAGAGCAAAAATCCGCACAGTATTTGCCAAAATGAAATGAATCAAAGCCGGAAGACCAGGTAAAATTGCCATCATAATATACGATACCTGAGAAACACCAAAAGCCCTCAGCAAGTCTGTATGTTTTGCCTAGTAAAGGAAACCAGGAAAAATAAAGTGCAAACTACATCGAACTATTAGCCTGATGAGTCATATTATGAAACTAATTCTGAAAATTTTCATGGAAAGATCAAGAAACAAGATTAAAAAAGAGATAGCAGACGAACACTGTGAAGTTTTTGAAGACGCCTGAATCAGAAACGATGTATTCATGGTAAGAATAATATCTGAAAGGGCAATTGAAGTGCAGAAATACATTATATGTTTCATTGCATTGACTTTATTAAGGCTTTTGGCATAGTAAAGCACGAAGAACATCTAAACATTCTAAAAAGCTTAGAACTGGATGAAAAAGTTCTTTCCTTAATTTGCAGCTAATATTGGAAGGAGACTGCTTGTACAAGGATTGAAAATGACATGAGTGACTTCAACAATATAAAAAGAGCAGTAGGAAATAAATGTGCATTTCTACTCGACTTGCAAGGTTTTGTGGTTTTGGGACTTAGTATAAACACCTTATACAGGTGACCTGTACTTTGGAAAGTATTTTAAATAAAGCGACAAGAACATCTAGACAAGAAAAACGCAGGAAAAGAGGACGAACGATCAACTTAATAAAGACGAAGTACTTGGTGATAAGCAAAATTGTAAGTTCCAGATGCAAGTTACAAAGTGGAGATATTATCGTGAAAGAAGTGGTGAAATGGTATAACTTGGAAAACCGTATTCCAAAACATTGAAAATGTGACACATTTTGGAGCATATTGAAATCGCAAATGATACATTTGAAAATTGAGGTAAGATTCTGAAAGACCGCAAGGTGTCAATGGATACAAAGGAAAAGTTGTTGGACTGTTATGTGAAATCGGTCCTTTAATACTTCAGTGAATGTTAGACCGTGGATGCAATGAATAAAAGGTTGGAAGCAGTTGGAATGTGGTTCTAAAGACATAGGTTGAGAATATCACGGAAAGAGCATATAAAAAAAGAAGATGTTTTAAGAAAAGCAGGAACAGAAAGAAGCGTGTTGAAGATGATACCTTACATTCCTAGGACACATAACGAGTAAGGAAGGACAAGAAAAACTGACCCTCAATGCATGCATTGAAGGAAGGAGAAGCAAAGGAAAGAAAATTAACCACTTGAGAATTACGAGTATATGGATGATGGAAGAAAGACCAGGAAAATAAAGAAAGAATGAGTAAACAAGAACTGCATTAAGAAAACAAGGATAGGAAGATGTGAAAAGAAATGATCACTGACGTCCCAAATGGATATGACACCTGGAAAGGGATCGAAAGAGAGAGAAGGAGAAAGTGAAAGGGAGAAAAAGAGAGAGAAAAACAAAGGGAGAGAGAAAGAGAGAGAGGGATATTTTTATATCAACTTCCTTCTTCTCCAAAAGAAAAGTTTTCAGATGCCCTACTCACCTCTCTTTCTCAAATACAAAACTACAATCAAGCAATTAGTCTTTTCATGAGCCACGCCTCTAAAACAATCTAATTTTGCAGACACCAGCTGAGTTTCAGGAATTAATTGTAATTCTCCCAGAGTCAAATATCCTCTTGATTGCTGTTAACATTATAGGTTTTTTTGCATAGTATACCACTTCCCCATTTAAAATCAGAATTGAAATTCAAACAAATGAAATTCAATTAACTCTAGTTATTTACCTATTAAACTTACTTGTTTTAAGTCCATAGTTTCTTTAAAACGTTACATTTTATATCATGACAGTTGGTACAGCATATGGCCATGATGGCAATAGTAGCTGGTTTGACACCAGTATGGAGAAAATATTTCCTCTCCCTCTCTCTCTCCCTCCCTCTTACCTTACACACACACACACACACATATATATATATATATATATATATATATATATATATATATATATATATATATATATATATACATAATTAATATATTCAAAGTTAGATTTGACTCAATGACATAAAAATTCAATTCAATTAAGGTAAACAAACAACAACTAAATGTACTGTAATTAAGAAAAGGTCTTTCATAAAAAATTCCTATTGACTCTCCCAACTTTTGGTCAGATGTGAAAATGTTTGAGAATTTTTTAGAAGAAAGACATTAAAAGATCTTGGGCTCCAGCTTCCTCTTGTTTGTATCGTCTCTTAGTTAATGACGTTATGAAACGAGTACTTTTGTATGTGATAGCTATCACGACAAAATAAGATAAAGAGACGTCAATCAACGTCTTAGATATTTTTGTCAGGGTGTAAACAAGCTTGTATTCTTTCTAAAGTGTTGCAGGAATTTGTATAAAGATCGAAGTGGACAAATTGTTGACATTAAAGAATTATGATGTACAACTCATTGAAAAAAAGGCGATGTATTGACGTAGGATATTTATAATGTTTATATTTATAATGTCGTGAGTTGTGTGAGTTTTTTTAGCAACGTTTCGAGTGATATTTCTTCCATCGTCAAGCTCTGCGGATTGGAGAAGTATCTCCCGAAAAACAGCTCAAACAAGCTTCCGACTCACGATTTGATAAATATCCTGCATCGATGGCATCCACTGAGTCCATAAAATCAAGAATTTGTAAATGGCAGTTTGATTACTTTTTCAAATAACATTTATAAGTAAACACATGCTACTTTAAAGTAACTAATGGCATCATTGTGGGTAATGTCTTCTTTTTCTCCACTGCCTTATTTTTAAACCGTGTATTTTTTTAAATGTTTCTAAGTATTGTCTTCAGTTTTGGCTAAATTTATTTTTGGTAAATACTGGTTTTGCTCGAAGCTCTATAGTGGGTTACCAACCTTGATTACTGAATTTGATAAAGCTAAACTGATAGTTGGGAAAATCACAATGAGTGTTAAATTGACGTAAATAGCTCATTGTATAATGTTCCATATATTAATAAACCACCAAATTTTCTTTTTAATTAAAAGTCCTGTCTTTTGTAAATGTAGTTATTTGACACTGTGTGTGTCCTACATATGTCTTGACGCTGGTGTTTTTAACGCCAGTACTCTACAATCAAATTCTGTCAGTTATCAGAATTAAATACGCTTTTCATTACTGATTACGTAATGGCCCTGGCCCCATCTATATATTTGTTTGACAATTTAGAAATAACCTCATCATGTAAGCATAAGTGCAGGCAGTAAAGCTTGAACTATTTGGGATATGGATTTATTTAGTCTCTATTTGACAAGTACTTCATACTCTGTTTGAAATGTGAACAATGTTTTTTCAAGGAGTCTATAAAGCCTTTCTTTCTTCTTGAATAATGAAAAAGGAAACAAGAAGATAAGAAGGAGAAAGAGTAGGCATATTTTTAGCACTAAATAAAAAGCTTAATCACCAATAAATGATTTCCACTGTTTTTTCGAAGATTGAAGCCAGATGTTTCGATGGCCATAAAGCATCATACAGCCTAAAGAAACTAACTGCAAGTTGTGTCAGACGTCATTCAGGGTGTGAATCGTTGGTGCCCTCAGCTATTACAGAAGAATTATCAACTGAGTTTCATCAGGACCAATCATTATCTATCTAGTGTAGTCTTCTTAGTAACGATACCTTGCGACGGCGCATGGATGAAATTGATTTAGTGTTGACAACATACTATTTTCTCCTTTAAAAGCGAAAGAATTTGCCATATCAACTGCTTAAATTTAGTGGGAGTCAGGCTTAACTTTTGGGATTCATACCTCTTATTATCAAACATTAAATAAGAGAAGAAATACTATTTTGCCTTGGATTTATCGACTGATGCCAAAGGTAAGACTGTCTTCGACTGCGTTAAGGACTATTTTGATACAAAATCTACTCCCCTGAAAACTGTGATTTGTGCTACCAACTAACTGCAACGACTTGTCAATATTAGGGTTCTGTCGTATTCTATGGATAAAAATACCATATGTTATTGCGTTACACTGCATTCACTATCTACCGGCAGCATCTGGCTGTCTTAAAGTAAGGCTCTCAACCATCGTCTACAAATGATAATAAATGTATTAATTTACATGAAAAGTTATGCTCTGAATAAAAGACTTTTCCACTATCTCTGTAATGCTTATGAAAATCAATTTTGACACTTCTTGGTATATATAGAAGTAAGATGGCTCTCAAATGGTGTGTCAATCATTTTTATGAACTGTATGGATCTATCATTGACCCCCTACACAGATACACACAAAATAATGACTTATAAGAAACTCAAGGTCATCAAAAACAACTGCGCCTATCTCGTCGATATATATAATAAATCCAATTAGTTCATCCCTAAGCTACAATGAGGCAATACGAAGTTTATTAAAGCAAGGAATGCTGTTGCATTCATTACCACCATACTTGATAATTTTCAACAGAATATCAGTCGTCGTGAGTCATACCAGCTTTCGAGATTAAATACTTTTGCAAAGGATGTTACTATTGATCAATCTACTTGTCTCATATTCATGCACTGAAGGGTATTGTGAAAATAATATTGGTCAACATAATCAAGATAGAGATCCCCAGATGACTGGTTAAATAATTTATCGCATACATGAAAGTTATGGAGTTTCGCCTTCAGGAGAAAATAGACTGAGCTTCAAAATGAATTTGCAATGAATAATAATCAGATTTCGCAAATGAAGGAGCCATAAATTTTGAATAAAGATATCACTCGTTGACCTTTCATGGTATTATCTGGAGTGACAAAGCAGTTTGTGTCGCCAGTTCCTGTCTTTCGTTTGGTTGAGCAGGGATTTCGTTTTGTTACCAGATTTCTAGGCACGACCTGCATTCAGATGGATGTTGTTTAGCGTAGGGACGCGAGAATAGTTTTGTTCCCTTTTTTCGCCGGATGTGTATGAGTTAGCAATACAACATAAACTATAACGATCGCATTGACTATTTAGCTGCTCACCACACATACAAACCGTTACACTGGCGCAGAGCAATGATTTACAGACTGAGCCTAAAGTAAGTGGACAGTAACAAAAGTCGTAAAGGATAACATTTTGAATTACATTGTTTATTAATGGTACATACATTTAATTTTTCCCTACGTAAAATATCGTTCTAGAATTTTTTGCTCTTCAAAACTGCTATGTATTGAATTTAACTGTGCAAAATAAAACGAGGGTGGTGGTGCAGAACTTTAGGGATGAAAAGAGGGTTTAGAAGGTTTGAAAAACTTTTTGAAAAAGAGGCAGTGTGGAATTAGCAATATAACAATATATATATGTGTGTGTGTGTGTGTGTGTATGTATGTGTATGTAGTTTGGTCTGCAGACTCGTGTTGCCGTTCCACGGTTTATCAGTGCAGATTGGAACCTCTAAATGCCTGCATTTCATACAACGACCCGCATTAATTGTCAATAAGACAATAATATACATATATATATATATATATATATATATATATATATATAAAGTTTCTAAAAAGTGTAGAAACGTGGTAATTTCTGTCATTTTGTTTACCATCTAAATAAATAAATGACCTAATAATATATATTTTTTTAATTTTTAAACTGTCCAAAAAAAGAAGGGGTCAAACAGGTAAACTATCATTTCAAAATTATTTTGTTCAAAAACAAGTCATTACAAAAGTCCTAATACTTCTTCTTCTCCTTCTTCTTCTTCTTCTTCTTCTTCTTTCCGGCCTTTTTCCTTTGCTACGTCGGGTCGGCCGCTCGACACTGCATCCTTCATCTTCCTTTTTCCTCCCATGCGCCTTCCCTTAATCCCACTGTTTCCATGTCTCTCTTGATTACATCCCGTAGCCTGATCTTTTGCTTGCCTCTTCTTCTGATTCCAGTTACCGGAGCTTCCCATGCATCTTTCAGCACCTTTCCTGGTTTTCTCCTCATGATACAAATCCTAATACCAGATTGTCTAAATTGCATCCTTCCTTAACTTAGACAACAACAACAAATTTAAATGTTTATAATTTGGAAGCGAAAAATTAATAAAAAATTTAAGCCATAAAATCAATAAAATCTTGAAAATTTTGAAACTGAACAATTAATAGGTATTGCAAAGGTATTTAGAGGGTTACTTTTAAATCCTATTGATTAGTGTTGGCCAAATTCTACTTCAAGCAAAGAGTTTGAAACAAGATTACAGCAGTTTTCTCCTCCCCCACCCCCAACCTAAATTGCTAAGGCATTGATATATTGTTTACTTCTTTCGTCCTAAACAAGACTGGAAGCCAGCTCAGTGAACAAGGCTACTCTTTAGATACATTTTTTTTCATTTTACTTTGGTTTCTCTCTTTTTCCAATTATATGCGCAAGAACATGTACAAACTCAATAGTAGCTTAATACGAATATGCAACTTGAAAATTGGAAGTTACAAAGAGAAATATAGAGAAACTAAAGTTAGGAAGTGAAATGTGAAAAAATTAAGTAAACAACCACGGTGGAATAATCAAGCTAAAATATGACAAGGTGCAAGTAATCTATACATGAAAAATGTCAAAGATAAGATCTCTTTTTCCATTAAAAGACAAAGTCCAATATTTAAACAATGACATGTATAAAGGAGAATGTGTATGCCAAACTAAATGCATAGGAGAAACAAAACGGAATGCAGCAACTCGATGGGAGGAGCACACTTTACACTTGATAATGTGAGCTTGCCTTACGAAAAGCTTCGTGTATATAATTTAAATAAATAAATGTGTTTTGAATCAAATAATGTAATATGTGGCTGTTGAATATCTACAATGTTTTTATCAAATTATAACAAATCGTGGCTTACTTTGATCGCACAAACGTAGCTTTTTTTCTGACATCCTGAATTTCAATCATGTTTATACCACGGAAAAATGAAACTGCTACTTTTCTTTGGAAACAAAAAAGTAGTAACCCTATACGATTTATTTCAAAGAATAAAACCCATGAAAGCAAAATCAAGTTGAAGTCGTAAAAACTGTGATTCATATCTGGAGTACTATGCACACGGAATACTAAATTTTTGATAGGTTATCTCTTCACATCAACCTAACACCTGGTTATCTGTAGGACTATATTTTGGATAATAAAAAAGAAAACGATCTTTATTTATATCTTGGGAACTCTTTGTTTATAGAAAACCCCCATCCTCCTAAGCGAGATGGGTGTGTAGGCCAGACCCGATATGTAGGTCTAATTTAGCTTAAATTCATATGTCATCCAGACAAGAAAAAATACCAAATTGATTGTCAAGGCTTCACTTTGTAGATGCGAGATCTTGCTTTTAAATGTAAAGGAACACGAAGAATAAATCGTCATCTATGATCTCCGATTAGTTGTTATTGATGAGAAACTTAAATCCAAGGGGAAACGTCGGAGAAGCATTCATCTTGGTAAGCAGGCTGGTTCTGTAGTTGAGTCAGTGTATGACCTCGTTTTAATGAAAAAAAATGGCGAAGAAGAGATTTAAAGTTGATTCTTATTGTTTTAACTTTTTTGTGCCTCGTGAGTGACAGAAATTTTAAACTTGGACTTGACTAAAGTTTCTATAGTTACACTCCATCGTCATTCGTTTACCATTGGTGGCATTTGTTTGTATTCATCGTTGGAGGTCTATTTCTCTCCTCGTGGCTTTAATTCACACTAACTTTAGCAATCTACTTTTCGTAAGAATAAAAAAGAGGCATTACAAGCGCTTCCAATTCTCTTTGTCGGTAAATATTGGATAATTTAGCAGAGCATTTTACCAAATTGTTTGAAAAATCACCAATTCCCAAAAGAGTCGATTAGTACCAGAAGCTTTGACGTAACAATTAAGTTGAATCTAATATTTTTCATAATGTAAGGGTTGAACTATATTTTGTTTGATTCAAAACACATTTATTTATTTAATTAATATACACGAAGCTTTTCGTAAGTCAAGCTCATACTGTCAAGTTTGAAATATAATGATTTGAAAGAAAAACGTTTTTTTAAATCATATTTCACATATTTTTAGACTTCAATTTTTGCTTCTTGATTTTGGTAATTGTGTAATTTCGAGGCATTTTGTATCATTTGATAATTTTAGGCAGGCACAAAGCAACACTGTGTTTGTATAGTACGTTCGTTCATATGTAGTACATACTTGTTTGAATATTAAATGGCATTCAATTTACAAAATCTCACCTCAGGTGTTGATAGGGTTATTATTATTATTATTATTATTATTTTATAATCTTTATACAGGATAAAACGTTTCAGTTAAATATATACATATCTACAATATATACATAATAAAAAACTGTTCTACCAACCAATTTGCAAACCTAAGAAAGCAAAAGATAAGCTTACATCTGTGACATGTATGAAATTGAATGGCATGGCAAGCGAGGCATTGTTTTGATTTTTACAAGAAAAAAAAGTCCTAAACAAAAATATAAGCGAAGGCTCAATGTTATTCATCTAGTTTAAGAGGAGTTGAAAACTATAAAAATTGTGTTTTAAGCTGACAAGGGAATCTTCTACATTAATAATAAATAAGTTCGGTTAACAGAATTTTACGCGTGATACGTGTGGAACGCCAACACTTTTCATAAATATTGTTTGCAGGTAGAAGGAAAACAGAGAGTTTGATGGTAGTTATAGTATTTATTGGGAAATACTGAACAGATACAAACCAACAAATATGTGATCATGGCAACTGACAAAGTTCCAGAAAAAAGAAAGGTTGGTACATATTTTATCTTTTTGGTTAGTTTTTAAATTGTTTGAAAGCAATTGAAACTAGATTAGGATTCCTATGAAAGACAATATTATTTGATTAATAGTTACTGGCAAAACGTAGAAAGAAACAAATTTTTTGAAATTTTGAATGTTTAATCACGTTTCATATCAGATTTTAAAAAATGGTAAGTGTTGGTTGAAAATAAACCCAGGAAATATATAGCCTTAGGTTTGGTAACAGTGAAAGATCATTAAATCTGATTAAGAGACCACCTTGTTACATACATTACATGTGATGCAATGTTAGCATTAAGTTTCATCAGTAATATTTTATTCACGTAGAGATTCAGCTACCTATAACACGTTTGCATTTACTCAAAAGTGTATAGTAATTAATAAGATTTCTTTTTTATCTGTATAAAAAAGAGTGAGAAATGATGGATGGTTATAAAATGAGATTTCTTTGGGGATGTTTTCTTAAAAAAATGCTAGATTTTGTGGATGAATAATACATAGTGGCAAAAAGGCAGCACTTGTTTTGAAAACCTAGATTTAAAAGCTGTAACAAATTTGTATAAATTTTTGTTAGCGAAAAAAAATCGTTCTTGCATCTAGTTTAGAACGTTGTAATCTTACAAAGTTTGATATTTTAACGTTTAAAAGTTATTTGGATTTATTTACGATTATTATTATCACTATTATTATTATTACTATTATTATTGTTATTACTATTATTGTCATTATTATTATTACTATCATTATTATTATTATTACTATCATTATTATTATTACTATCATTATTACTATTATTATTTCATTATTATTTTTATTATTGTTATCCTTCTTATTAGTATATTTTATTATTAGTTTTATCAATATTATCATTTTATTTATTTAATCAGATGCAAATTTACACATTGTTGAACAAGATATTTTCAGAGGCAATTAGTAAGCTTGGTAACATTAGTAAAATGTTTGTAACCTGCTTGGAATTAATTACGTCTTTGACTTGAGCGTTTATCACGATTTCTCTTTGATGGTATTTTTCAAAGCTGTAAGAAAGCTATAGTTTAAATTGATTTCTAGTTAGCAAAAACTAATTTACTAATACGGAATCTATTAACTTGATACTAATTAATTTGCAGAAAATCACAAAATTGGCCAAACTTTTTTGAGATAAAAACCGAAATGAAATAAGATCAATTCAAGAAGTAACACCTAATTGGCAGCTGAAAAACTATCTAAGTCATTTGTTTTTCCAACTGAATTTCATCTAAATTATTAAACATTATTTGTATTCCCTTAATAAAAACTAAATGAATTTGAACAATCGGAGCCTTCTATTACTTTGCAATGTAAAATCAGCAAACGTATACCATTGATAACCCTGCCGCACTTTTCTAATATTTTGCATAAAATAATAAAAATGCTTATCCCGGCATTAATTATTTACAGTTGGATGGCATTTTTTTAGTTTGTGTAAATCGTCAAAATTTACACACTGCGACGGAGCAGAAAAAGTGCCACAACTTAGAGGTTTTTGTGCTTTAATATGGGCTTGAGTTCTTGAATAGCCCATAATTACCCAGATACCAAAAGCGGTACAATACACCTACACACATAAACGTACAGCATATCTGTGTTTCTAGAGTTTGGTAAAGAAAAGTGAAGAGTATTTGTGTTTCAATAGTCCAAGCTGCTGTTCATTATTTATCTTATTTTCTTCATTCTGGCTTATTATTGAAGGAGTAAATGGGCGACCATTTTATATATTTTTAAAAAGTGTATCGTTCATGTAAGCTCGATGCAGCTTTTCGTAAGGGTCATATTTACTTAGTTCCGTAGGATCACAACTTAAATGTTTTCAAACTCCGGGTGTTTCTGAGTCAAAAGGTTGTTGGTTGGAAATCATGTTACTCCATAATGTAGCCGCCAGTCACTTGTGTTAATTGATTTGACCTGACTGTTGAGATCTATGATACTCCTGAATTTAGATTCATTTGACGCCAAAAAAATTATCAAATATACCGGTCAGTAATTTATGTGGACTGGTCTATTGTTGGTAAACTGGTTTATAACGGCAGGTCTTTGGGGATATATCCTGTATCATCTGCCTTTTAAGAATTGCTGTTTGCAAGCTGATTATTATTATTGTTATTATTATTATTATCATCATCATCATCATCATCATTATTATTACTATTATTATTACTATTATTATTATTACAATTACTATTATTATTATTATTATTATTATTATTATTATTATTAGGTCAGGGCTATGAAGAGAAACCTTAGCATGTGCTGGATTGATTACAAGAAGGCATATGATATGGTCCCTCACAGTTGGATTTTGGAGATGCTGGACATGGTTGGAGTTGCAGAGAATGTGCGGAGTTTGCTGAAAGGAAGTATGGCTGAATGGAAGACAGTACTGACGGCTAATAACGAGGTGCTTGGTGAAGTTAACATCAATCGGGGAATATTCCAAGGT
>RDPX01000151.1:724438-754627 GCA_003991215.1 Morbakka virulenta
AAAGAAAAAAAATATGAAATAAAGAAAAAAAAAGAAAAAATAAAGAGACAAAAGAATAAGACACCAACACAAACAAAAAGGAAAAAAGGTAAAGAAAAAAAAAAAGAAAAAAAAAAGAGAAAGGAGGGAGAAGAAGAAAAAAGGAAAAAGAGAGAGAGAGAGAGAGAGAGAGAGAGAGAGAGAGAGAGAGAGAGAGAGAGAGAGAGAGAGAGAGAGAGAGAGAGAGAGAAAGATACCTACAAAAATGTTCCCCGAAATACAAAAACATCTTCCGAAATACATGAATTTCTATTTTATTTGGGGATTTTAAGTCCTGAGTAATTCCCAATTTTACCATTACGGTCTAAATTTTTCCCTAATATAAACATCTCTGAGAAGATAAACTCATGTGAAATAAAAAGGACAAGACAATGTCTTAGAAACAGCCTTGAAGAACAAGGCAAAAATAAAAAGCAACAGAGACAAAAGAAAAGAAGTAAGAATGGTAAAGCATTAAGAAATTGAAAAGGAACAACTAAAACAATGGCATTAATAAATCATCTTTCAAAATAAGTGGGTTAACTCAACAAGAATAGACGCGTTGGAGTGACCAAAATGGATAGCCTTGCTGATGTTTGCAAGATTTCTCCACCTGCAAGAGGGAAGGCGGAAAAACAAATGCACTAAAATACCTTACTGAATCAACTCAACAAGAAAAGACGCGTTAGAATAACCAAAATGGAAAGCTTAGGGGATATTTGCAAGATTCCTTTACCTGTAAGAGAGAAGGCGGGAAAACATTAGCACTAATATAGTTTACTGGCCCAACTTAACAAGAATAGACGTGTTGGAGTGACCAAAATGGATAGTCTTGCGCATGTTTGCAAGATTTCTCCACCTGCAAGAGGGAAGGCGGGAAAACATAAGCACTAATAGACTTTACCAACTCACCAATAGCAGCTTTTATGCTAAAATTATCTCTTAAACTAGATTATGCATATGACTTTTATGTTCTTCTCTCTTTAACTGTAAAACCTAAAAATCTTTTGTAAATTTTAGCTTTAAAATTACTTCTAAAATTGTTTGGAACTGTCTATATTATCAAGTTCGCCATGGCACTCAACCATTCCTTTGCGTTTTTTTGTATAGTAAAATTAAGCTTAATGACTTGGCTGCCAACTTTTTGCCAATTTTCTTTTTTCTCAATTCATTAGTTAACAGGTTAACTAACTAATTACAGTAGATTTTACCATTTTCCAAGTTCTCTTTCTGGTAATATCACCTTATCTATTAGGTGCAGAGCAAGTTATATAAAATATTTCGTATGCTGTTTTCTCAAAGTACTTTACTACTAAAACTTTTTTTTATTGTATTGTCATTAAATACATATATCAGTCTTTGTGTAACGTTTTCAAAAAGTGGTCAAATTTATTTTAGATCTTAAAATTATGAATGAAATAATTTGTTACTGTCTCACAAGCGAGTTATTCCTGTCAGTTAAATTTACTTTTGGTTTCAAATACTAATAAAGTCACACCCTTGTCGGCGATAAAGTAAATTGATCACTATAAATTTGACTGACTGTTAAATAATCTTTCATTGGGGAGTATGCTTGTAGTCGATTATTGAAATATTTCGCAAGACTGTGCCATGTCTGTATTATGTATACCTCAAGGAGCTGAACAAATATTTCACTGCCAAAGAAAAATTCAACCTTCTTTGTGCATGGGATTTAACTTTTTTCAATGCTGATCTTATTAACCCTGGTTTTAAGTCCTTGCTTTTCATACACACATCCAAAGATGATGTAAATACTATTATGGAGCATATGAAAATTAGCTTTTAAGGCTAAATGGAATATTTTTAAGTACTTTTTTAGGAGTATTTGGATAATCTTTTGTTCTATCATTGGGATAGTTTAATTAAAGCACAGATTAGAGGACTTTAGGAAAAATATTTTCCCTGTGATATAAAACTTTTATGACTGAAACTGTTTTTCTTACAGTCAATCATTTTTACCTAGTTGTATTAACTTAAGAACCTTTGCTGTTACGTAAGAAGCTCTCCTTGTTAATCTAGTGAGGTGTAACTGCATAATGTTCCAATTGGATTTTATAATGCATAAGTGAGACTTCCTGCATTTTTAAAGCGCCAACAAGTATTGTTGCGCTTCTACATCTTTGTATTTTCCTTGTTCTTGCTCTTGGATGATTTATCTTTTCGTTAAAGACAAAGTACATAGTAATATACTAGTCTTCAATGCGTGCCCTGTACGCGTGCTCCATTGTGTAATAGAACAATAAGTTGGTCAACTCTGAAACTGAGTTGAATGTAGACCTGATGGGCACCCATCCATGTATTAAGTTAAGTTCCGATTTTTTTTACAGACACTTCTTTGCTCGGTAATGTTCAGTTATTTTTATAAAGACTTCTTTTCTCAGTAATAAAAAAAAATAAAAAAATAAATACTAGGCTCGCACTTATAGACTGAAGGTTTTCCAGTCTTGTTTTATGGCAGAATCTATTTGTAATTGCTGGACCTGAGTTCCTCTTTTTCTTCTTTAGACAATCTTACTCCCATGAAAAGCAGGATTTGTCTCTCAAGGCAACTTTTTCAATCTGCCTCTTTGTATAGATTCTACTTCCTAGCTTCATCTTGTTCAGTCTTCCAAAAATATTTTTTAAAAGCTCATCCAATCAAAGTATGCCGTTACTTCATTGATACATACAATATACCGGTAATTAAGAATATATATATATATATATATACAAATTCATTGTAATCGCATTAGAAGTTTCTCGGTAAATACTAATCAATTTCTCTATCCATATATCCATCCATCCAACCATCCATCTATCAATCAATCTATCCATCTATCTATCTACCTATCTATCTATCCATCTATCTATCCACCTATCTATCTATCCATCTATCTATCTATCTATCTATCTATCTATCTATCTATCTATCCATCTATCTGTCTGTCTGTCTATCTACGCAAGTTCTTTGATATTTCCTTATATTTAAGCTTCTTTCATATTGATTAAATTGTTATAAATTGGTATTATCTTCATTAGTTTAAGAGACACTTGCTATTATGTCATCTTTATCGATGCTTAAAGATACTTAGTAGTGTCGGCATTCATACTGTTACTTCAACAGCTTTCTCTTCATTAAAGATCCTTTATAAGTTAAGGTTCAAACTAATCACAAATAAATCAATAAAAATACCTTTAGCTACCAATATATTTAGATTCAAAGGAAATTTATATCGTTGTACTACTGCTTACTACCCAAATCTTCTAATTTTTGAGCCAATAAATAAATAAAAACAGGAGGCGTAGAGACAGATCTAGAGATTTAAATGTGTAAAAATACAGATTAATTTAGGTTTAAACATACGTTAGCGGTTGGCAATCCGGATCTGTAAAACTATTAATATCCATATGGATGTCAAATGTTACAATTTCCATTGAATTTTTAACTTTTTCAATCGAAGCAACAAAATTACAATTTGAGTCGATGCTTCTTTTTCACATCCAGTTGAATAATGTTGCTAAATTCTAAGAGCATTTTTCATTAAATACCCCAGCTAAATAATCCGTACAATTTATTGCAATTATCTTTGGAATAAATAATTTTCTCTTATAAGTGAAAGGGTAAAAAGTTTGAATACACAAGTGCAAACCGCAGGCAACAAAATAAATCCTACTTATAACTATTGGTTTCTACTCCCTGTCGTTTCAATTAATTGTTTGATTAAGAAAATTTAGTTTAAGACCTGATTTGCATGAAGTGCCAGATTTTGTCTCCGGTGATTTTTCCGATAATTATCGAAAAATCATGTTCAGTGCGCCGTCAATATGGATACGAATGAAGGTAACATCACCGAGGTTGAACTCGTTGATTCGGCCCTCCAGCTGAAGACAATGGCGAAAATTAGGAAAAGACCACGTAAGACATAACTCTTGCGAACATTGAATTGGAACATGTGGTGTGTCAAACTTCTAATGAAGCGTTAACCCTAATCCCATCGTCTGGAGGTCATTGTGCTGTTGGATGCTGTGACGAAATCCAATCTGCTTAAACAAACAAAAGTTACAATTTTTAAAGCCTATAGGCTTATTAGGAGTACATATGGACAATTCATATTATTTTATCTAAAAACGTGTATCTGTTTATTCATACATATTTGTGAAAAAAGTATTGATGCAGTAATATAAAATTTAAGTGAATCACATTTGTGCTACATGAAACCCTAAATCTTTCGACAAATCCCTGGCAAGATTCTTCTACCTGCAAGAAGGAAGGCGGCAAAATATAAGTACTTATATACCTTAGTGACGCAACTCAGCAAGAAAAGACGCATTGGTGGAGTAATACGAAATTTAACTCGATCACATGTCTGCTACATGAAAACCTAAATCTTGCAACCAATCCCTGGCAAGATTCCTCTACTTGCAAGAAGGAAGGCAGTGTAATATAAGTATTTGTATACCTTGTCCTAAATGTCCTAAATCTTGCAATAAATCCATGAAAATTTTTCTTCCAGAATAGGAAGTTGAAATGGACAAAATGTAGGATGGCATTAAATTCTACAGAAATAAAATGTGTAATAATACAATTACACAAAGGTCCAAATCTTGGTATCCTATTTTTGTAAACGTTTGTACATCGTCAGTGACAAGGTTTTTAAAAATCCTGAATAAATCTTGCTTGCTTTTCAGAAAACAGTGATGAAATAATGACAGAAACGGACGATTATTTTAATACAAAATTTGCGTGGTAAAGTTATTCAAGACACATAGAGAGCGAAATTAGACTAGAAGTCTGTGGTTTTTAGGAAAAATCGCAAAGAAACCATTAATGCATTAATTGTTTTGTGACATCTGTTGTGGTTACGTCATCTATGGTGAGTCAGAGACAACATCCTTCCATCTGGCCCTGGCCTCAACTACTCGTTTGGAATCTATAAACGTAAGTCCTGTCCAGTCGCGAGTGTAATATTCCCACCACTGCCTCTATCTTTCTCTTTTTTTCCCTGCCTCTTACCTTACCTTACAGAATAGTTTTCGCACGTCCAAGTGTGTGAGACACTGCGTACCACCTCACCTTGCCTTTCTTTGCAGTTGCCAATGATCCTTGTGGGGACCTATTGCAAGCTGGATCGTCCGCTAAGCCTCTACATCCATATAATGACACACTACTACACAATTTAACTCTACAAAAAATAATTATTAAATGATTACTAGGAAATATAACATACAGTATTTGAAAATATGAAAATAAAACAATAGATTTCTTGTCAAAAAATTCCACAGGAAAAGTAATTTTTCCCAAAATCTGATACATTAATGTCTACTTTCTCTAACTGTATAAAATTATATTTTTCTGCTGAAGACTTTTATTGGAACTCATACTTATATTCTATTAACCATATTTTTTATTTACATTTTATTAAACTTAACTGGAAAAAGCAAAAGATAACATTTCAAATAAAATAAAAAACATAGTGATCCTACAAAAAAAATTCTTTTCTTGTTAGAATCGGTTGAATCATTAAGTTTTAAAGGCAAAATGGACTATTGCCACGTTGTAAAAAAATACAGTTTGAAAATTTCCGTCTCATTGAGATTGATAAGATTTTTTTTACAAATAAATTTTCTAATAATACTGGAAAAATTTCATTCGTGCTGGCGTTTGTTATTGCTGTGGATGAAACGCCCACAAGGGCTGGCATGGTTTCCAATACAACAATTTGACAATCAAGAAAGCTTGCTGTTCTATTTTGAAAAATAAAGGGGTATGGGAACAAATTCAAACCTTTTAGTATTTCCTTTTAGTATTTCCAAATTCAAACCTTTCAGTATTTCCTTTCAGTATTTCCAAATTCAAACCTTTCAGTATTTCCTTTTAGTATTTCCAAATTCAAACCTTTCAGTATTTCCTTTTAGTATTTCCAAATTCAAACCTTTCAGTATTTCCTTTTAGTATTTCCAAATTCAAACCTTTCAGTATTTCCTTTTAGTATTTCCAAATTCAAACCTTTCAGTATTTCCTTTTAGTATTTCCAAATTCAAACCTTTCAGTATTTCCTTTTAGTATTTCCAAATTCAAACCTTTCAGTATTTCCTTTTAGTATTTCCAAATTCAAACCTTTCAGTATTTCCTTTTAGTATTTCCAAATTCAAACCTTTCAGTATTTCCTTTTAGTATTTCCAAATTCAAACCTTTCAGTATTTCCTTTTAGTATTTCCAAATTCAAACCTTTCAGTATTTCCTTTTAGTATTTCCAAATTCAAACCTTTCAGTATTTCCTTTTAGTATTTCCAAATTCAAACCTTTCAGTATTTCCTTTTAGTATTTCCAAATTCAAACCTTTCAGTATTTCCTTTTAGTATTTCCAAATTCAAACCTTTCAGTATTTCCTTTTAGTATTTCCAAATTCAAACCTTTCAGTATTTCCTTTTAGTATTTCCAAATTCAAACCTTTCAGTATTTCCTTTTAGTATTTCCAAATTCAAACCTTTCAGTATTTCCTTTTAGTATTTCCAAATTCAAACCTTTCAGTATTTCCTTTTAGTATTTCCAAATTCAAACCTTTCAGTATTTCCTTTTAGTATTTCCAAATTCAAACCTTTCAGTATTTCCTTTTAGTATTTCCAAATTCAAACCTTTCAGTATTTCCTTTTAGTATTTCCAAATTCAAACCTTTCAGTATTTCCTTTTAGTATTTCCAAATTCAAACCTTTCAGTATTTCCTTTTAGTATTTCCAAATTCAAACCTTTCAGTATTTCCTTTTAGTATTTCCAAATTCAAACCTTTCAGTATTTCCTTTTAGTATTTCCAAATTCAAACCTTTCAGTATTTCCTTATAGTATTTCCAAATTCAAACCTTTCAGTATTTCCTTTTCAGTATTTCCAAATTCAAACCTTTCAGTATTTCCTTTCAGTATTTCCAAATTCAAACCTTTCAGTATTTCCTTTTAGTATTTCCAAATTCAAACCTTTCAGTATTTCCTTTCAGTATTTCCAAATTCAAACCTTTTAGTATTTCCTGGTCCAAAACATGACTATAGATCCCTAAACAATGAATTTTGACCTTATTGAAGAGCTTCTATCCTCTTCAAATTGCTTGATGTAAGAGCAGAAGACTTCCAAATTGTTTAAATTGGTTGCTGATATGTTTTTCTTTCACATCGATTGCTTGTATGACATTATTTTCAAGCTCATATGACTAGCAGAAATCGAATAACTTTGAGATCTTCTAATACAGAAGATGTTATTGTGCCAAGTTGAAGCATTATGTATATAGAGGTACCTGATGAAATGTAACATAAACCGTTTAAAGCCTCTATTACTAATAAATGTGTTGGGTAATTGACTGCGGGAGTACACAAATATACAGAAGCTGGGAAGCTTAAACCTGTTTCGAGAACAAAATTTGTAGAATGGTTTATCCAGATTCATTTAAATCTTGTGCACTTACATTACTGTAAAGCAAAACAAAAACGATTCCATACATTGTTTAAAATAACCCCAGAACACCAAGCAATCCAGCAGAGAAGTGCTCAAGAAACAAATAAACTCGCTAAAAGATCCATTATTTATCAGTAATTAACGGTACTACAAATCCATTTGGTAACATTTCGGATACGGACGCAGAAGATGCCAATGATTCACAAAATATGATCTATTCTGATCATGAAAGTGACGGAAAAATTAGCATAAATTAGTACTATATTGTTGCTATGGCACCACAAGTTTATGACAAAAATGTTCATAATGGTTTTTTTTTGCTGCTTGGAATTTGTTGTCCATAATGAACTCGCTGGTATGAAGTTTTATACAAACCCACTCTTCTTAATTAACCCCACTTTCTAATTGAAATCCTACTCATAGTTAAAAAAATGAATTAATGCACCCGGACGTTAAAGAGATTAAACACGGTAAAAGATAATTTCTATTCGTAATAGTGGAAGGGCGTTTTTTAATCTTTTTTTGCTAGCCTTAAAATTCAAATTGAAATTTTATTTGAACAAGTATTTTCCCTTTTAGTTTAAAATTGGTGTATTAAGGAAAATCCCCCAAAACATGAATTGTTATTTTCCACAGAAATATCTAAATCATTTTCATAATCTGCGATAAACATAAAATGATAATATTCTTTGCTCTCCATAAATAAACGTTACAAGTTAGTAAATTATATAACAAATTTTAAAGTTCTTGCAATATTTTGATAAACAAAGTAACAGCTGATTTTTCCTTTTAATTTTTGGGTGAAGCAATACGTGATATCGATAACATGACCAAGGCTTAAAATTAATAGAACTTCTTTGATGGTTTATGATCACGAATCTATGTGTTCCACCTGCAGCTTCAATGTACTTATCTATTGATTAATGCAATATAAAAGCATGAATATTTATCAGAACGTTAGTATACAAAACGAAACAATAGGAAGCTGTGTGTTAAATTGTACAGAAAAAAAATCTTTCTGTTGAATAGGGCAATTAATCTCAGATAATTTGTCAATAGGTTTACTCACTTTATTTTTTAATCTACACCCAAACAACGAAAAACACAATACTTATAGTGAATTTAACACGATAATATACGTCATCGTCTCTTTGTGATAGCATTTTCATTTATATGCTATGAAAACAGCAATGTCATTACGTACGTGGTAGAAAAAACTCTCTGTTGGAATATACAATCTAAGAATTTGTTATGAAGATAATTGAAATAAAATAATCAAGGAAGAGAGTAACAAGAGCAGAGAATTTGGTCAATATAAGTACGAGTAGTTTTCTAAAAACATTTGAGTGCTACTGTTGTTTGTTGTATTGGGCTCAGACAATAAAGAACTATTGGTATCTACGTGTAATTTTAACTTGTATTTGTACTTTATGAGATCTACCATCCATTTCTCTTAAACACTCTCCTCTAGATTAATCTTCTTCTTCCTCTTCTTCTTTTTCTTCTTCTAAGTGGATTGTCTGTAGACGTTGGCTATCATGATGTTCCAATTAACCCTGTTCCTTGTCAGATGTAAAATTTCACTTGTTTGTATTGCATTCATGCAGTTTTTTTGACACGTAGTCCCTGAAATCTCCCAAAAATGTTCTTCGCTGCCGCCCTCTGTCTCTGGTTCCTTCTATACATCCAGTCAGTACCAAGTTCTCCTTCTTCCTCCTGAGGTGTCCCAAGAATTCTATCTGCCTTCTTCGGACTGTCCTCGACAGGTTCTTATCCGTTCCTGCTCTTTTTAAAACGTCATCCTTTGCTATATGATCAGTCAGATACAGATATTAACTTGAGTCTCTGCTTGTTAGTATATTTGGTACGAAATCTCTTTTTTATCTTTTATCTCTCCTCCAATATATTCAAAGGGGAATAATATTAAAATAACACCTGTACCGCACTAGATGAAAGACTATCCAAGTATTTCTTTTTAGCTGGAGTTTTCAGTTATGCCTGTATTAAACGTTTATGTCTTTACTCATAGAGAGAAATAATTTAAAATATTTCAATGTGAACAGAAACTGTTCCAAGTCCTGGATGAATTTTCATGTCCCATCACCTTTTTTCACTGTAAATATTACTATAAAAAGCTTTTTAGCACCTATAATTTTAATCTGATGAAATGGTTAAAAGTTGAAAACCCCGAGTTAACTTTTTTTTGGTATATCTGGTACATTTATAATTTCAATGGATGAAAACATTTTGTACATAATGTAAATTAAGTCTATCTTTTTAAAAATATTAAAATATGCAATTGCTTTTATTGTTGTTGGCAAATTTATGCTCCTATAGGAAGAACCACAATATAGGAAGTTGTAGCTTCTTTAGAGGAAGTCTAATTAGCAGTACATTGTTTCTTGTTGCTTGTTTCTTGAGTTTGAAATTTGAAAAATTCTAGCAGTTTTTATTTTCTTTATACTTTGTCTTTTCTAGAAGAACGATTTGTTTCCAATCGAAACGTTTTCATTTTTTATATCATTTTGTCAAGTGTTTGTGCCTCGTGCTCTTACGTTTATCTGTGATTGCAATTTATGGTATATTTGAGCATTAGACAATATATGAGCATAGACATTTCCATTATAATTTGTTGGATATCTTTACAGGAATGTTTGTCACACCAAATAATGTATTTGCATAGTTTCTATCAAATTTGACATAAGTCTTTTGTAAACAGCTAGGATCACATTTGTGGTAATGTTAACTATACATCATGCAATTTCTATTTAATAACTTAACAAAAAGTCACAGTTTTTTTACCCTAGTATACCAAACACCTGTGGTTTTTTAGAATTTTTTTATTTCATCTGAATTAAAATCAATTTCTCCACCTGTAAATGTATTTCTGAAACACAATACATAGTTTCTGTCCTGGCAATATTTGTCAAAATTTCGAATAATTTTCTTTGATCTGGTTTACTGGTACGGAATGCGTTAACATATAAAAACTTTAATATGCAAACACCTGCATTTTTCCAGTTCTTATAAATTAATCCAATTCCTGCATCAATACTTTTTTTTTTAGTTGTAACGTCATTTTCCCCCAGCAATTAGGGCTCAGACGGTGCCCTTCAGAGGGACTTTGATTTGGCAGTGAGGAATTTCTTGGCCGGATGCCCTTCCTGACGCCAACCAATGGCTTTTTATTTCTTTGCAAAGTTCCAAATTCTCCTCGACAGCTCGGGGAATCAAACCCAGAACTCTTGGTTACTGTGTAGTTCCACTAACCATTAAGCCACGGCTCCTACTGCATCAATACTATTATGTTTATTACCAATTTGATCATTTTTCTTCAGATAACTGTTGTCCAAATTTCACTTTAGTTTCATGAGCTCTGTTGTTCAATGAAGACACTATTAGCTGTTGACTATATGTAGATATATTTGTTGGAAATGCTTCACACTGGTTGCAGCATCCCCAGAAGGGTTCACGAAAAGTTCTTCATACAAAGTAGATCTTTAATTATCCAACCTGGTTTGGCTAATTTTCAAAACAATGAGTACTAAAACAGAGATATAAGAGCTTTTTCTTGTCATGAGTGGTAAGCTTTTTCTGAGCTACTTTTCAAAAAATACTACTCTTTCATCGTCAGGTTAACGAAGGGAAAAGTATCTCTCGAAATGTAGCTCAGAAAAAGGTTACGATTCATGACACGATAAAGGTTTTACATTTATGGCTTTCTGTGAGTTCATAAATTTTAGTACTAAAACAGTTTAGTCAAAATAGATATGTATACTCACGCCAAAACTATTTAAAAAACACATGGACAGTCTCTGCACCATGTGTCTGATTAATAAAACAAACATCCTCGGGGTCAGAACTGTAGCTTTGCAAATGTAGTAGGATCTTAGTCAGTCTTGTCTAAAGTTTCAGATAAATGGCAAAAGCGAGAAAGGGCATCACATTGCATTTGAAGTGTGTTGATTTTTCACTGGGATGTTTTAAGGTTTTAAACTAACCCTCTGCATCAAAGTGCCTTTGCGCCTTGGTTGCGTTAAATACCTTAAATAAAACCTTATAAAACTTGAGACCAATTGCACCATAAGTCTGATTAATAACGCCTGACCCATTGGATAATAAAACAAGCATCTTAGGGGTCAGAACTATTTTGCAAATGTCGTTGGATCTTAGTTTGTCTGGTCTACAGTTTTGGATGATAGGTAAAAGGGAGATAAGGAATCACGTTGACTTTGAAGCGTGCAGTTAATTCTTTTCGATAACTTAGAAGCATACANAGTCAAAATAGATATGTATACTCACGCCAAAACTATTTAAAAAACACATGGACAGTCTCTGCACCATGTGTCTGATTAATAAAACAAACATCCTCGGGGTCAGAACTGTAGCTTTGCAAATGTAGTAGGATCTTAGTCAGTCTTGTCTAAAGTTTCAGATAAATGGCAAAAGCGAGAAAGGGCATCACATTGCATTTGAAGTGTGTTGATTTTTCACTGGGATGTTTTAAGGTTTTAAACTAACCCTCTGCATCAAAGTGCCTTTGCGCCTTGGTTGCGTTAAATACCTTAAATAAAACCTTATAAAACTTGAGACCAATTGCACCATAAGTCTGATTAATAACGCCTGACCCATTGGATAATAAAACAAGCATCTTAGGGGTCAGAACTATTTTGCAAATGTCGTTGGATCTTAGTTTGTCTGGTCTACAGTTTTGGATGATAGGTAAAAGGGAGATAAGGCATCACGTTGTATTTGAAGAGTGCAGATAATTTTTTTCGATAACATAGAATCATAGAACAACGAGGTTAAGATAATTGGAAGTGCTTTGCACTATATTAGAATAATTTTACCCCAGGTTATTATGAAAATATAAGACATTACTTTGGTATTAGAGAAACAGTGGAAAGAATTTAAAAAAAGATATGAAATATTAGCTATTCATCCAACAATGGAAAAACATTCATACCTATAAGGAAGTTATTACTCTTATAAAATAAAATAAAAATATATATAAATATATAAATATAAATTTATGAGGCTTAAAATTTAAATGTAACTACGAGAGCTGTTTTAACTCAATACCAGTCCCTTTTTTATTTATAAAATTTGAAGTATGTTTATTTGTCTGTCTGTGTCTAGGTGTAACAGATCGAAAGGCAACAAAAGACCAGTCAAATTGGGTATCAGTGCACTTTACAGTCATGCACTAAACGAAGTCTATGTAACATTGTGATTTGGCCACTGATTATTGTTACTATAATGACTCAACCAGATGCCCCTGGCGGTGTGGGGATCTGTTATAGTCATTAATATAATAGCATTTTCTTGTCATGCGGACGGGTTTGTACCCGTCCGCATGAAAACGCAAAATAAATAAAATTAACTCGTTGTTTATCACAGCTTTGACACTTGAAGCCCCTAATTGTTTATTGGAAAACTTCTTTTATAGAATGAAGCACAAAAACTGGAACCCAAAGGACCTCTTGGTTCAGAAAGGCAACCAGCCTTTCCAGAAAGCATCACTTACTTTCAAGAGCGTTTCATACTGTGTCGACTAGCTGCACAAGGCAGGAGAAATGCCATTGTCGAAGAAGAAGCCAAAGGAACACTACTTAACGTAAGGAGGAAGATGAGTAATAATGTCTACTCTTCATTAGACGACTGGGATGACAAGGAGGTTAACAAAATGCTGATTACCAGGAATAAAGGAAGAAGAAATAGTGTTTTTGTTAGCCTCGTTTCATCAATCTGTTGAAGAGAAACAAAGGTTACTTCGAATAAAATAACGAAAAGAAGAACTTTTTTTTCTTTCATGATCCCTCGATTTAAGGATGCAAAATACAGTTTAGTTTTACAAATGCTCTTCAATAATTGCTTATTGAAAGAAAGCTTCTTCTGTCATCGTAATCTTAATCGTACATAGTTATATTGACGAGTTATGCTTAAAATAACAGAGTTTAATTTATTTTAAAGGAAAGAAAACTTTTTTTAGTTACTTTTTAGATGTTTTTACTGTCAAAATGTTCGTAAAAGGAAAGCAGTTACCTTAATATAAGAGCATATTTTTTACCGTTGATGAAGCAGGGAATAGTTTAATAATGCAAAGAATTAAAAATACACTGTCCTGAATAAATCTACATTATGAAAGAAAGTTTACGTTATATTTGGAAACTGTGGGAATAGATTTGGCAATTGTGCAGTGGCAAAAATGACTAGCGTGGCAGAAATGACAGTATACGTCACAATATTTTTCGACCAATGACAGCCTAGGGAAACAAATTGATTAGTGACGTATATTCATTTTTAAATCCTATTGTTTTCATAGCCGGGGGTAGTCATTCCTGTCATTTCTGCTATGCTTGTCATTCCTGCCACACTGCACATGAAAATTAACATAAAGCATGAAAGCCGTTAAAAACTGTAATCCAAACAATAAAAATAAACAATAATAGAAATGGTGGATAACATCTTCTCGTTCCGAATAAATTCTTATCGTTTTCTTGCAAGATTTTCAGGTCAACCTTAAGAGTTCAAGAGTAACTGAGTTCAAATGATGCTGCCCCCGTTTTTTTAACAGAAATATTACTACCTCGAGGCTGTGACGTAGCTGTCATTTCTGCCATGCTTGTCATTCCTGCCATACTACAGGCAATTTTTGGAAGCTGAAGCTATAATTTGTGCTTTTATTCGTAATTCTAAGTGACCGACAAAAGCTAAACTAATACTCAGTTCCGATAAAAAAATGTTTGGATCTAGAAAGCAACAAAGTGATTTTACTCAGGATATTTAAAGATGTATCTGCTGCAAACAGACATGTTTTTTTACTCCAATTTTCTGTAAAAGACAATCTATTTGCAATTCTGTAGATTTTTTATTCGTTCCATGTTTTAAGTGTTATTGTATATGTTACATTTCTGTAATTGAAATTTCAGTTTAAACAGTTTTCAGACAAGAACAATAACGTCTTATGATTTATTCAACTACTTACAAAGTATGGCTTCCATTTTTTGATACCTATTATTTCAACCGGTTTTACGGCTATACAACTGTAAGTACTAAATTAGAAAAACAAACGTGACCGACTCCCCATTTCTGTCGGTTAAACAGACTATACAGAGCTTTTGAATAACAGACGAACTTAACATTAATTTTAGATCTAACCTACTATGTATATATGAACGTATGATCATTAAAACTATGAAAGAGGTTAAAGGTCCGTGAGCCATACTACAATGCGGAAACGTAACAGCAACATACTATACTTATAATTGTACTTTACCTCAAACGGGATATCATTATAACTAATAAATGTTTAGGGCAATACCATACTATTATTCAGTAACGTACCTATAATGCAATGTCGAAGTAACGTAATATAACTGTATGGTAAACTTAACGTAGTGTCATAAGATAGTGTAGCTAGATCACCAAAAAAAGTTTTGTAATTGGAAACAAACAACGTAAAAATAAGATAGTATTCATTTTGAAACAGTAAGACAAAAGACGATACTTTTCGTTTGACTAAATTTTTTAGCATGTCGGTGAAAGAATTCCAAGACAACTTTCCCTTCAGAGAAGAAATACTTTTCCTTTCTTTCTGTTTGGATGTAGAATACTGAGAAAGTACTTGAGCTATCTGCCTAGGATACTACGGTATGAAAAGATGACAAAAAATATTATTTGTTGATGTTCAATCTTTACTTAATAAGCTGTCATTAACTTCTATGTCGTCAGTTAATTTTTCAGTCAAATTATGTTGGTTGTAACTTTTTTAATACTATCTCGTTTGCGTTGATAAATTGATAAAAAATTGCCCCTTTTTATCAATTTATCAACGCAATTTTTTTTATTTGCGACATCTTTAAGCTAGTCAATGAAGGGGTTTCATAGAAGCTTGTCAATATACTTAAAAAGCCTTTTTTTAATATAACTGAAAATTTGAAAATATTAACAAACGTTGCCTAAAGATAGAAGTTTGAAAACTTTACTGGAGGGTAGATACAGCATTAAGACATGTACTTTTTTCCCGTCCCTTTCGGTCCCACGATTTTTTGGGAGCTTCGATCATGCATGGGAAGGTGGTTGACGGCAAGGTACTTTGTGGCTTTGCGTTAAACTACCAAATTCTCATCTTGTTGTCTCTACTATTACGTACTAATCCTTTCATCTATGTGTGTTAAAATCAAGCAGAGCATCATCCAGTAGATTTGAGGCATAAAAAATGCCGTATGATTATCGGTCTCACAAACTGTGATCCTGGTAACTTCAACACTGGCTTAATTTCTCAGTAGTAATACTTTTGACAGCTATGTGTTGTTTACTTTCTTCACAATTTATTATATATTTAAGTAGGGTACATTTTCGCTACGACGGGAATTTATTAAATAGAAAAATGTACATATCTATGTGTGTGAGTGTGTGGTTAAGTGTTAGACCCAACAGTCGCATTTCAGCATTAAAATGAAATATACTAGCTTAATTTTACTTAAGGTGGGAAAATTCGTTACCATATTTTCGTACAATGTATATTATTTTACCAATATTAATCACTAAATTCTATTCTCTTGATACTGGTGTGTACTTATTTAAAGACTTTCAAATTATATTTTATATTTTTTCTTGCGAATGCAAGTAGTCACGCAACAGTTCAAATCAGCATACTTTCGTTTTTAACGATGAATTAATTTGGGATTAATTTTCCAGTATAAAATGAAAAGTTTGCCAGTTTAATGCGTTAAACAGCATCTGGGTATATTTATTCCGTAGCAAAATATTTTATATGAAGAGAAGGAATCAACACTTGTTGTTCACAAAATTTTTCGAGTTTACACTCATCGTCAGCTAATGTAAAACAAACCGCAAAACACTTGAGATGAGATTCGAATATGACAAAAGACACAGTGTACTAAGACTAACAACTAACAGCTAATTCTACTGCATCTGCAGTAGAAACAAATGATGATTAGGGGTCAAGAACTTGACAAATTAATCTTTAGTTCTCACGACCTTCACTCATCCCGTATTTATTGCAGGCTTCGACTCCCGGATAAGCAAAGCGTCTGATGCTAACAAATGACCCTCTCATCTAGTTGGTGATTTTAAAATGTCTGCATTTTCTTCTGTTAAGGTGGAATCACAGAGTTCAAGATGGAGTTTCATAGGTCCTGCCCTTTGGAGTTGTTCTTTGAATCGGGACTGCATATGTCGGGTGGTCACTGCAACAAAGCTGGCAGATCACCCTGGACATGTTAACTTGTAGGCAACCCCTCTCTTGAACATTTTCTCCGTAGGTAGTTTGCGGGAATGTAGAATAGTTTTGAGTTTCCTGAGAGTCATGACTATGATACAGGGGGCATTTGCCTTGTGTAAGGCGCGTGCTTAGTCTTCAGTACATTTTCCACGGTATTGGACTATCAGAGGGAATTTATCTGATTTAGTGTTGGACTGCTGCGTGGACTTAGAGCTACTTATATCCTCAACAACACTAGATCTGATGATTTTCTCCAGTGTATATCTGATTAAGGGTTCACACAATGTGGGAGGGTATTGATTTGGCTCCAAAATGCGCTTGCCTTTTTATAGACTCTCATATATGTACTGCCAGGAGCGACACGCACGTTGGATTCGGTGAACAAAGCCTGAAACGACAGATCTTTTGTATCGTTTAGGGGCAAGGACGAGGTAGTTGAGAATCAAAACCGTGTCCGTTGTCTTGTTATACCCTGTTTATAACTGTTTTTCCTAGTTGTGTTTATGTATTAATTTTATATCTATGTAGGGAAGCTCTCCTGGATGATTTTCTGATAGTTGTTGCCTAATCTTCGCAGTAAATATTTTAAATTCCGTTTTCCGAGAATCGAATAATATACAATGTAATCGCAGGAAAACGTTACTATTTCATATAAAAAAGGGAAATAACAAGGAAATATAGGTTTCACTTAAGTGGGTTCAGATTACATTAGATTACTTCCAGTGGCGTTTTTGCCATGTTCTGCACCAACCAAGCTATCAAAATTTTATGTTAACCAGATCTTGATAATTCCGAACAATACCGATCACACCTGCACCACTTATATCTCAATACAAAGAAGCAAATGGAATACTTGAAATAATGCAGCTTTGTTAATTGAAACGTCAAGTATATGCCTTAACACTCCTGTTCTTTGTGTTAGAGTGATTTGTTTCTGTTAAGTGTTTAATGGTGTTGTGTTAAGGGTGAAGTGCGTAAAAAAAGCTTTTCTGAGGAAATCACTAACGATATTTGCACAAATGTACTTGTTAATTGACCTTTGGAAGTTTGAATGAAAAATGATTAGCTTCTAAAAGCAAGTGGCTTCATACAAAATTCATAATACTTGGTTACGTGTTGGAAAAATTGGAGACATTGAGGTGCTGATTGTACAAATGTGTTGGAAATATGATTTCTTCTAAAACTAAATTGTGTATTATATATTTGTCGATGCTTCAGGCGTTTAGTCTTTATAAAAAAGAAAGAGGTAAATAACTTTTATTGCATGGGGTTCTGTTTGACAGTAATAACCACAACTCTTCTCTAAATGTGTCGAGAGTAGGCTAGTTAGCATTTGAAGATATGACTGAAACAGAGTTTTTATAAATAGGTTTTCCTTGTATTTCAGAATTGCTAAGCCTTTTGATAGGGCTTGAAAAAAAAGAATAAAACCTGGCTTGACATAATTGTCTATAAAGGAGATGCAACGTCCATAAAGCAGATTTCTTCTAGGTTGCATATCCTTTAGCGTAGAGGAGAGAGAGAGAGAGATCGAGAGAGAGAGAGACAGAGAGAGAGACACACAGAGAGAGAGAGACAGAGAGAGAGAGGAAGAGAGACAGAGAGACAGAGAGGCAGATAGATGTTTGAGGGGACGAAAGTGGGAAGACAAGCTTGGTAAAGGTACTAGCTAGCACTTCTTAAAAGATAACTTTTCGAAAAAGGATAACGAAGGAAGAGGAAAATTTTTCTTGAGCAAAAAGACACAAAGGCGCTAGATTAAATGTTCAAAATGAATTTCAACTAGCATTAACATTGATAAGATGTCACTGATGACAGGCATCGTCCTATTACAACTTTAGTTAGGAGACAAGATTATGAAGATATCAAATAACCGGGGGATTGAGTAAACGTTGGTCTGCATTACGAAGCGACGAAAAGGTTGCTCTTCTCTCTTGCGCTAATTATTGAGGTGGCAACAATACATCACAAATCTCGAAAATTGCACTATTGTCAAACTTTGATATTCTGTATTTGACCATAAAACCATGCAAAATTAATTTGAAAGTGGGGTAAATAGTTAAGTGTATTTAGGAAAAACCAGAAGGTTACTATAAAAATCCAAGAAATAAGTGTCACAAATAAGTCTTTAAGTTAAGTAATGAAAAAACTTAATTTTTTTACCTTTTCTCATCTTTCTTCGCCGTGTTTTGTTAGAATAGCGGGTGTCTACCTGTTCGTAACCATAGTGTAACAATCGCTCCCATCAAGCGCATCTTCCTTCTGTAGGCCACACATTTGTAGGTCTCTCCTGGTCGTGTCATCCCGTCTATGCTTGGATCTCCCACTCTTTCTTCTTTCTGTCATCTTCATCTCGTATGATCTTCTCAGATCGGAGGCCTCCTCCTCCTTATCTGCTTACATGCCAAAGCCATTCTAAGCGCTTTTATTTTATGAGGTCCTTGATTAATATCACTTCCACCTCTTTCCTGATGTCTTCGTTTCTCTTATGATCTTTCAGTCTGATACCTACACAGTACCTCAGCATCTTTATTTCGCACGCATTACCTTGTTGGCCATGGTCTCTGTAATGGCCCAGCTCTCGCATCCATAAAGCAGCGCAGTGCAAATGACTGTGGAGTAGATTCAACCTTTCAGCTTCTTTAGGACCTTCTTGTCACACAACACTTCAGAAAGCTACTCCATTTGCCCCATGCTTTGCTGATACGCAGTTTCAGTTTCACGCCTCATGTAATGTAGTGCCTAGGTACTTGAAATATGCGCTGGGGTAGGTCAGTTATCTGGTTTGATTTGTACTGTATCATCCTGATACAATCTTGCGTTACAGACAGGGGTAGGTGTTCAGTTTTTGCTCTACTGACTTTAAAGTCGATATCATTCAGCTTTCCTCTCCATACCATCACGTTATCTTTTAGATCCTACCTATTCTCGCTACTCAACACTAGATCGTTCGCAAAAAAACATTGTCCAGGGTGTAATCTCATCGTTGTCTTCTCCCACAACATCCATGATGATGATGAACAAAAGTGGGCTTAAAGCTGATCCTTGATGTAACCCTACATCTATCCTGCGTCTATCAAACGTATGGAGAAAAATATAGCTAATTGTTTCAAAGTTAGACAATTCACTTTACAAGATATTCCTGAAATATTCTTGCACGAATCCAAGGGCATTGTTTTCGTTTCCTCTTTCAATACAAAGTAATTATAAGACCAAATTATGGAGTATTTGAGCCAGAATCAACTTTGTTCAAAAGGGTAACTTATATTGATAGTGCTTCGGCGTGATGAAGGGATATTTAAAAAGTGGAGTGAATACTCATAGCTATTCTGAAAAATCAATATGCTAGTATTGAAATCTGAGAAATAAAGCCTCCAGAATAAGAAATGCAGAAAAATGTATAAACATTAAATCCTTCACAGATAAAAGTTTGAAGCAACACTTGGAGCCTATTTTCTTTGTTACATGGGAAAAAATTGATCCATTGAAAACTCCCACGTTTTACCGACTCTGACAATATCAAGGTCAAGGTAGCTAATAGTATTTGCCAGTTGAAAGTAAATATTAAAATGTTATGCTGCCCTCTTTGTTTGTATATGTCAAAAGTCCACCTCTTCTAACTTGCTCTATGGGGTAAGGTACAACTCATGGGGTGATCGTATAAAAATTTTCTCTTTCATGAATTGTTTTAAAGGTTCTTTGGGGTCATTTCTTATATTTGTTGTAGTTTTTTGCATGTATCTCGGAAGTATAATATAAGATAGCATGTTGTAGTATAGCAGAACATTGTATAGTAAAATTTGGTAGAGCATACTATAGCATAATAAAGTATGGTATTGTATATTATAGGATAGTATGGTATAGAATAGGATAGGATAGTTTAGTAAAAGAAAGGGTAGTTTTGTTAAGGATAGGCTAGTATAGAATAGCATAGCAGAGCACAGGATAGTATAATACACGATAGTACGGAGTGGAAAGAGTGCAAGAAAAGTGTTGGAAGGATACAAAATATATTACAGTGGAGAAGGGAACAGACGAAATGGGGTTGGAATCATATTGAGCCTAAAACACAAGAAAGAACTGGTCGAGCTGAAAATGTTGTCAGACATATTGATGGAGATGAAGCTAGTGATAGCCGGCAAAGCTCTAAACATTGTTTCAGCATATGCACCAGAGTTAGGAGGGACAGATAAAGAAAGGAAGTGTTTATGGAGAACTTTGAGATATTAATACAAGACATACCTGGGAGAAGGAGAGAATCTTAAAATGTGCTGAAAGCCTCAATGTGGCAGTTGGAAATACCTACTACCAAAAGAGAGATGAACATCACATCACATAAAAGAGTGGACAACATGCTACTTAGATTGACTATGTGATGATAAGGAGATTGGACCTGAAGAATTTCAAGAAGTGTATTCCAGAAGAGGCAACTGTGGTACAGCATAGACACCTCTGTGGGGTTCTTATGATTATACAAGAGAAGAAACGAAAGCTCACAACGCGGAAACAGATCAAGATATGGAAGCTGAAAGGAAACAATATCATCGAGTTCCAAGAAAAAGGAAAAGGGAAACAAATACCAGGAAAAGAGACAGCTCAAGAAATCTGGCAGTCAATAAAAAGTACCCTACTGGAAGGGGCGGGAGAAATATGTGGTTCTATAAAAGGAGCTAGCACCAAAGACGGGAGACATTGTGGTGGAGTACAAAAGTGCAAGATGCTATTGGGGCAAAAAAGATAGCCTTCAAGGTATGACAGAGTAATAGGAGTGAGTCCCTGAAAAAACACCAAGAGAGAGAGAGAGAGAGAGAGAGAGAGAGAGAGAGAGAGAGAGCTGTTGTAAAGGCAAAGAAAGAGGCATGGAAGGAGAGAGGATGATATACAAAGTGGCAAAACAAAAAGCACAAACCAGACAAGACGTGGAAGAAGTATCTGTGACACAGGTGAAAAAAGGAATCGTACTGACAGATGCGAATGAGATTAAGAAAAGATGGAAGGAATACTTCAGCAACCTGTTGAATGTAGAAAATGAGAAAGGCCTACTCCAGAAATGCCCTCCGTTTAAAGGCATACTACCTAATATTAACAAGAGGGAAGTAGAAGGAACAATGAATAAAATGAAAAGAGGGAAGACAACAGTGTGCTTTGGACTACCAGTAGACGTGCTGAGGTAACTAGGCAGGAAGGAAACCCCTATGCTTAGGTCACTGCTGCAAAAGGTATGGAGCCAAGAGAAAATTCCACCAGAATACTAACTAAGTGAACTAGTCACCATTTACAAAAGAAACGGGGAATCACTGGACTGTGGGAACTCCAGGGGGATTAAGCTCCTGCAACCTATTATGAAGATACTGGAAAAAGTAATAAAGTTAAGGTTACGTAGACTGGTACCAGTACGCGATATGTAGAATGTATTTAGTCCAGGCAAAAGGACAATAAATGATGCCTTTATTTTAAGGCAAAAGCAGGAAAAGCATATTGAGGAAAATAAGAACCTTTACTTCACTTTTGTGGAGTTGGATAAAGGATATGACCGAGTCCCCAGACATCTAATGTTCTGGTGTCTCAGACAGCAAAAAGTCCCAAAGAAGCTGATAAGGACAGTCGAAGCTACGTAACGAAAGCAAGGACAGTTGCGAGAGCAAAATATAGTATAACTGACGAGATTGCTATCAGAGTCGGTCTCCACCAAGTGTCTGGACGTAGTCACTCTCTCTTTATTGTGGTACTGGACGTCATCAGTTAGGACTTCCGCACAGGTCTTTCATGGGAGTTACTGTTTGAAGACGACCTGGCAGTAGAAGCAGACAACAAGAAAGAGCTGCAGGTAAAGATAAAAAAGACTGAAGTCATGGCAAGTAGCAGGAGGGGTGTGAAAGTAAACATCAAAGACAAGTGCAATGCTAGGCTTAAGCAGGTCCAGGGAGTTCAAATACCTTAGAGTGACCATAGGAGCCAGGAAAGGATCGCATGTGACTATAATAGCTAAAGTGGCAGCAGCATGGAACAAGTGGAGAGAGCTGTTAGGTATCAGTGACAGGAAGGTGCGTGGAAAACTAAAGGTAAAGCTTTACATATCCACAATATGATCTGTTCCCCTGTATGGTGCACAATTGTAGACAATGGGAAAGAAGGAGGAGAGAGTACTGGAAACAACAGAAACGAGGATGTTGAGAAGAATCAAAGGCGTGATACTGTGGGATAGAGAAAGGAATACTGATATAGGAAGAGAATTGTGAGTGAGTGACATCAATGAGAAGGTCAAGGAGAAAAGACCAACATAGTACAAACATTTAAGGAGGAGGGAAGAAGGAAACCCAGCAAAAGTGACTTTGGAAAGTATATTACCAGGGAGAAGGACGAGAGGAACACCAAAAAAGCGATTGCGAGATCATTTGAAAGAGGGTATGAGCTACTTCGGCGTGCATCAGGAAGATGCCCTGGAAAAAGAAACCCGGTGGCGAAAGACCCGAGTGGCTAACCCGTGTCTTTCGCCTCTTGGCTCATATTCTGAAAAGAGCACAGTACATTATTCTGATGCAAACAATCCAGTACCTGTCCATCTTGTCTCACTTATCCCAAGTATATTAACTTTGGGTCTATCCCTTTCCTTCAGTAAAAATTCATTTTTACCGGTCTGGTACAGTGTTGGTACCATGTTTGTTTTTCTATGGTTTGTATTCCTTGTTTGCATGAAAGCTCGATGACTGTCGGGTCTCGCACATGGGAGTCTCTACCGAGCGGTAGCTTGCTTTTAATAAAATTCTTCTTCTTCAAGTTGATTCTGACTTCACGTTTCCGTCACATTTTCATTACATATCTAGGCTAAGAACTTTAGTGGTTTACCATTGCCTTCCAGAGCGTGGGCGATGGATATCCGCCATTTCCCTTCTTTACACTATGTCAGGCACAAAACTGCCGTTCACTATAGAGAACGTAACTCATCCGTCTCCATTACTGTTTATTGTTGATGCTAGCTAGCTAATTCAGCCATTGGTTTTTACCGTAACTTTGTCCAGATAGGCTTCAGGGTACTCAGTCTTTCAAAAGAACTGGCTCAGTCTCTGGAAAGGGAAGTTATCCTATCAAGACAGCTCATCCCACTAACCAATATTAGAACAAGGGTTGTTTAAAGGCGCCCATATTTGCGCTGTCATTAACTCGTCTTTGGGTTATAAGAGTTTTAATTAAACTTCAAGCGTCACATTCTACTCTCCTCTCCCCTGATACATTAGCCACTACTGTTTCCTATGCCTTTTCACTATTCACCACCTGTGGACGCCTTTTCTACCAAATACCACTGGTTCCCATTAAGCAATTAGAGTTTAATATAGTATAGAAAATTCAGTTACAAAACTTTTTTCAAGCATACTTTTGGAATAACACAATTTCAAATAAAATGTGCTCCTCTACTCATTTTCCCTAGTGATCTAAAAACAGCTTATCTTTAATTTTTTAACTCGTCCTGCCAAATATTCATTGCTTGTACAGTGGCTTAGCTCTAACTAATAAAGATATCAGGTTGTTATGGACCCCATTTCAGTCATAGTTCGTTTTCTTTGCTGTACATAGCCTAGATAATTGCGATACACGTGAAATTAAAAATAAAACAACTTTGCGTTTTAGTTTCCCTTTAACGTCTGGCTGTTCCAACCTAAACATAAAATCATGATTGTATGAAGAGCTCTCCAGAGAGTGAAACATTACTTTTTTTCCCTCTGTAATTTAGAATTCTATTTATACTTTTCAGGGCCTATAATAGTCTTTGATATTGGCAGATAGCACACCAAGATAACATATTTTGTAAAAGGGGTAAAGGGAGGACCAAATAAAGATGAGAGAGAGAATCCCCTTTCCATTTTCA
This sequence comes from Morbakka virulenta, assembly GCA_003991215.1. Lineage (NCBI taxonomy): Eukaryota > Metazoa > Cnidaria > Cubozoa > Carybdeida > Carukiidae > Morbakka > Morbakka virulenta. Next base: position 749,013 of record RDPX01000151.1, read on the forward strand.
GAATCAATTTTTTAAACAGTAACAGCAATCAGTGAGAAACGCAGTTACGCATTTAAAAAGCATAGCTTTAGATCCTTACTCCAAAAGGAATTATTAAAAAAAAGTGTGTTGCAAATTACAAAAATGTGCGACAAACCCTTCATTTCCCATAGCGATCAACTGTCCAGTGATCTGGCACTTCAGTTAAAGACTCTTAGTGCTAGTATTAACAGTTATTGCTTCAAGGTGGTGGCAATAATTTTTGTTAACAGAATTTGTAGGGTAGACATGAATTATTCTACTAACACACAGTGTTTATAAAAGCAATTATAGGGTTACTTGCTAAAGTATAACGTCTAATTAAACAAATATTTTAACATGCATCACGTTACGGCTTTATCATGTTTCTTACGTGAAAAGGTTGGCCTATAGAAACTCGTATACAAAGGGTACTTGTCAAGTCAGAAATCCTTTGTACGTAACGTAAATAAAATCTACAGACAGACTTGCTTGAGCAAAGACCTGTTTTTCAAGTTCTTTCGATATACACTTACGATGTTTGTTCCTTTTCATGAAGGAATATTATGTATTTTGACATGACGAGGGTGTATAACATCTGTAATAAACGTTAGTGTAAAAGTGGACGTCATCTAATATGGCACCCACATTCAAACAATTACCAAAATTAGTCAAGAATGTTTAATATTCTTCCATCCATTGAAGCCTTTCAATAAGCTATATGTGGAAAAAGAATTACGAAAATTTAAAGCATGCTATAGCGAGCAGTCAATGACCACCAATATGATGCGACATCTCAATAGTATCAAAGTGACTTAACTGGTTGGAGACGAGAGGCATCCACTCCATCAGAACTAAGCCCTAAGTGAGGGCCTAAGATCTCGTAACAGATTCCTTGATAGCGGAATGCCTATGCTCTCGATGCTAGTGCAAACATTTGCCTGAATAACTGTAACCAATATGGCTAGCGTCGACACGCGTGGATTGACTGGAGGCATAGCGCCAAATGAACAGTTGGCAGGTGTGGGTAAGCCGTGGTCGGTCTGGAAGTCACTCAATCCGCTCAGGGCTAGCCATTGTAGTTATGTGGCTTCACCTAAACAATGGGGGCTAGAAAGAACAGAACAATGCCCATGTTGAGCCACACAGACAATGGAACATCTTGTCACTTTCAGCAAGCTGAAGTATGCTGTGGATGAAAAATCAAGGTTTTTTGGTTTTTTTGAATATCTTCATGGTGTTTTCCTGCTCAGTGACGACAAATCAGGAAAAAATCAATAGACTTTTTTTCAATTTGATTGCACAGTGTCGACTTTGATAGTAGTGGTGTAACAGATAATTGGGTTAGCTTTAGTAATTTGACGTTTTCAGTTGTCACATTTAATTTCACATTAAAATAAGAGTTCATTTCTTGTACGTCAACGTTAACTAATCAAGAATTCATGACTTCTGTTTCTTTGCAACTATAACGGAAAACATTATGAACACAGTTGAAAAGACATATCTAAACCTAAATTCTATGTGAAACGTTTCAGATTTTGGGAGACCACCAGGGAAAGAACTCTTCGTCATTTGTATAATAGAAGAAACACATGGGTGTTTGGCATGGCGATATTGTCTTTCTATTGCAGCAACAAATCGCTTTACTTACACGATTCTTGAACGAGATGTCCCACCACCAAAGCATAAGTAAGAGACTATATTATGAAATTCATTCCTCATCGTACTTCCCTTCCTTACATTGTCCTGGTTATAAAAACGTTTAAGAGACTTTACCTTTCGCAAAACATCTGCTACAGTCATAACTATATAAATGCCTTAATAGAATTAACTCTAATGAAAAATCTTGTTCAATCTGTCGATGAGCTTTTTCACTCAAACCTTTACTAATAACAGCCGATGTATTCTGTTCCAGCATTTACAAGAAAAAATCAACCTTAATTATTATCTGATTGCTTAAGACTAACGGTATTTGGGTACCGCACTACTGGGATTTTTCAAGGAGAAGAACAGTTTAGTATTTTTAAATTGATGCTTATAATGTCCCATCATAACTCTTAGTTTTGGTAAATGATTGCAGCTGTAGCATTGATTTTGAAATCATCACAACCATTATCGTCTTCAAACACTTGAGCATTCACTATTTAATTGAGGTCATAGCCATTATCAGTATGCATGTAAAATTGTTTAAAAATAACTAAATATATATAACAAGACAATTAGCAGAAAATATATTTTAACTCCAACCATAATTTCAAAGTTTCTCACGATAACGAACATAAAAATTGCAAGCTATGTATTGTGCGTGTGTCAAAATGGTCTACAGGAAGAACGATCGATCGAGACATGGAAGTGTAAAGTTTCAAAAACTGTTTTCCGACGTTTGGAAGAAAATGGATGGGTATCCTGTTAAATCTAAAGCTCTACTCATTGAAGAAAGGGATTATTTGAAAAATGATGGTGGTTCACCAGGTCTGGTCGGCGAATGCAAGCACAGATCTTCTTTGGCTGGCGAAACAATGTTTATATTGCCTACAACGGTTTGTGTGTTGCGCTCATCACTTCTTAACATCGTAAAATGGTCGCTCTATTTCAAAATGTTTTCACCAGCCGACTCTATTGTTGTAATGACAGAGATACACCTTGCTCCTCACAGAAGGAGCTTAACGTACGTCAGTAAGGTGTATCTGAAAGTTTAATAGATCCTTCGTAGCTCAGTTTCTCATACTGTGGGTAATGGCATCAAGTGCAAATGACTATAAAGGATTTAAAATAAAGTTAAGACCGAGTCAATGTCATGCAAAATATTTCTTGCTGAGTTTGACGCGCGTTACGTTGTGGGTTACATTTAAGAGTATAACTATGCATAATATTGACACGCACCCGAGCGTTTATTAAAGACTTCATTTCTCACAGTCTCCCACACTGACGCTGAGGTTACCTAGTGCGGTTAATAAATAAGTTTTGAGGAAATTAACTCCAGCAATATAATTAAGCACATGAATATATGTCATGTCATAAACAATTAAAATTGTATTACCTTTGCAATTTTTCAAAGCTCCTCACAATAACGATGAGTGCGACAAAATATGAAGGATGAATATATAAAGGAAAATTAGATGGAAGTCAATTTCTTCTGATAAAATTTTGTTAGATTTTCAGAAGAGAACTTTTCACAAAATTAACGGGCGCCTTAAATTTTTCTTAAATTTAAGAGGTATATTTTTTATTACATATATATATATATATATATATATATATATATATATATATATATATATATATATATATATGTATATATATCAATGCCAACTAAACTTATATAATTTTTCTTTTTAAAATTTTCATACTCTCTTATACGGAGGTTAAAAAGGTACCAGTGAACGGACCACAGCGATGAGCAATTTATGATAAATTATGCATGATTTAATGTCATGCAAAAAGATAATGTATTCCTTATGGAATGCTAATATGTACTTCAAATTTACACTTCCATTTTAATTATATTTACAGCAAATTAAACTTTTCATTTAGTCTTCATTTCTCATAGTCCTTCACACCAAGGATAAAGCCACCCAGTACGACAAACTATAAAAGATGAACAAGTTAAAGATTTGAAAATATTAGCATTCAATTCAAGTGCACAAATTTAGATTACATTAACGAACACATGCTGATTTTGGGTGGGTGATTTTGCACTATATTATAGAATAAATAAATAGATTTCAAATTGTTCATTTCCTATAGCTCATCACGCTGAGGTAGATGGCATCTGGTGCAATAGACCATCAAAGAAAAATAATTATTCGTCTTAAATTATAATTTAAGTAAAAAATGTGTTCGAATTAATGTTTGAAGTAGACCCTGTTGCATATTAGGCTTGTTAAGTTACGTATTAATATTAGCCGCATAATTTTTCTATATGTTAGTGCGCATTTAAACTTTTCTTAAATTCTTCTGTTCTCATTCCTCCTCTAAAGAGGATGAGTAATCCAGTAATTTGGTGGAGAGGGAAAAAAAGTGAAGAAAAATTAGGTGCGAGTCCAAGATTCGCAAAATCATCTTTTTTGCTTTGAGGCAAATTTAGTTGAACTTTTAGTCTAAGTGCACAAATTTGCAATATATAAAAATGCATCTGAACACTGTTTAAAATTTTCATTTGAAATAGTTACACAAAGCTTGGTTGAGGTCACCTGTGAGGGAGAATACCATGAACGTACAGTTAAAGAAAAATTAACACGACCAAAACTATTTTAACTATTGCTTAAATTCCTGTTAAAGAATGACACAAAAAAATCCACAGTCGAATAGAAAAACAGTATTTACAACTCTACAAAAATACTCAGTACAGAATGATTACTTGTACTTAAATAAATTTTCAAAGAAAAAAAATATTTTCGCAACCTTTTACCAAGTATATGATATGAAGCCATTGTGATCAGTCATTACATTTTTCTCATGCACACTATTTTTTTTCTTCTCTGGTTTTAACGTCAATTTTCACCAATAAATGGGGTTCAGACGGTGCCCCTCAAAGGGACTTGGTTGGATTTGGCAGTGCGGAATTTCTTGGCCGGACACCCCTCCTGCCGCCAACCAATTGCTTTTTCCTTTTGTGAATTTCCAACGTTGCCCTCTGGGGGAATAGAACCCAGAATTCTTGGTTACGGTGCAGTTGCACTAACGATTAAGCCACGGCTCCTCATGTACACGATAACGTAATTTATTACACTCTTACGATAAGGGCAAATTTTGACTTGTTGCCAACATTCTGTATAACTAGATTGTTGTTTGACACATAAGTGTATCTGCAATGACTTTTCAAACTCTGCTAGATGGGTGAATCCCTGATGAGCTACGTATGCCTCCCATGATGTAAATGCATGACTTTTCCAGTCCCTTTTAAAGACCCACTTGCCTTTTAGTGAATTCCGGCTTTAAAGCTCTGCCATCTAAAAAAGTTACAAAAACAAATTATAATCTATAAGGGTGAACTGATGCGTATGCCAAATGTTACTCAAAAACCTACAACTTATAAACAAGAAATAAATTTTGTCAGTATCAAATTTATTCTTCGCCACTACCCTCGACAAAATTATCGTACATGAAGTACAATAATGGTAACATATGTAAGTAATATTTTGCATCGAGAAGGAAAACCGACTTTGTAAACGATTCAACTAATCAAGAGATAATATTGCAGAGCCCCCTACACTATTCCGAACTAAATGTATACACTGGCTTACGAATTTACCAAGACACTAACATTGAAATATTTGTAAATACTTTAGTATAACTGTTCCCGAGGGCCACCAGTTCCAAAGCGAAGCAAATGGAATAAGAGGGTCTACGTGGTAGGATTTAAAAGTTCACATAGACAGGAGCTACCAGAAGTAGGATGCATAATTTGGAGATACTCAGCCTACTTTGTCTCTTGGCTTTTAAGTGGCCTTAGTGTGGTAAGTTAGAAATGATAAAAATAATAATAATAATAATAATAATAATAATAATAATAATAATAATAATAATAATAATAATAATAATAATGTCCTGGGTATTGACATTATACTGCATCCGGTTGTGGAGTTTCGACGTGGTGGGATGAGGATGTTACTCTT
>RDPX01000151.1:781068-800490 GCA_003991215.1 Morbakka virulenta
GAGATATAGGGATCTACATGAAAATTGAACACGCACAGAAAACAGCTTTGTGAGGAACAGCGCGGATATTAAGACGTGTACTTTACTGCTAAATCCAAAGGAGAAGGAATGTGTGGTTGCCCATACAACTTCTTGCTGTACGTGATCACATATAAAATAACCGAGAAGAAAGATCAATCTCGAGATCTTGAATTCATAATAATATTAATAATAATAATAATAATAATAATAATAATAATAATAATAATAATAATAATAATAATAATAATAATAATAATAGAAGCTAGCTAGTAGTGAACACTAATCAACCTGGATGCTACTGGCACTGAGAGACTTAAAGATGGATATAAATTTGATAAAAACAAAGGAAGGTTAACCTATCATTCTAAAATGGATTACACATAGCTACTTTAAGAGTAAAAATAGGGTTACTGCGTCATTCCAAATTTTATTATAGTCAGTTCAACCATTGTCACGGAGTCAGGAATTGACATGTGTGTCAAATGTTTATAATTTTAGTGATATTCTTTATCATTAAACAATCCATATGATGATAAACTATGTGTAATACAGCAACTTAGCTCAGAAGAGCGTGTGTTTGCCAATATTTGAGAAAACAGTAAATTTCAACCATAAAAAATTGTGATGAGGTGTAAACCTTTCATCAAGCTGGCAACAGATTTACTTATTTGGATAATGCTTATCATTAAACCAAGAAGAGCGGTTAAAAACAACTAATTCTTACCAGTACAATGATGATGCCTTTGCTGTCTTTGAGAAACGTTTATAAAAATGTATGGCTGAACCAATTTCTGGCATTCTAATGTTCACGATATCCACATTACCCAAGTTACAATTATGTTCAGTAACTGTCGATTTCATATTGTAACGGAAGTGTACAACCTTAAGAAATTAATCTTAAGCAGGCTCATTCTTAATTTATAGAAGACAAGTTTTTTTGTGAAGGAAATGTTCAACATCGGAGAACTAAAAAACTATCACTTTCTTCTTGCACGATATGGGAATAATTCGATGAGATGAACGTCTCTTTGTCTGCAGTAGACCACTCACAAATGTTCTTGTTGGTGAATGATGGACAGTTCAATCCTTTGACAAAAAGCTCCAGCAATTACCAATGGCAGCATACCCAGTGTAAATTACGTGAACCAATCTCAGTCACCGATTACAGGAAATTTCATAAACCATATCAACATCCTTGACTCGTCATGTGTTCTCTTACCTACACCATAAATACATTTAAAACATTTTATTTACAACACTGAACGAAAAAAGAAAAAAAAACCCTCGACGTATCGAACTTATCATCAAACACATATCAGTAAATAAATAAATAAATAAATAAATACATAAATAAAAATAAATAAATAAAATGATTAAAAATAAAATAAATAAATAAATAAAAATAAAACAAATAAATAAAATAAAAAATAAATAAATAAAATAAAATAAATAAATGAAAATAAAATAAATAAATAAATAAATAAATAAAAAACAAATAAATAAAAATAAAATAAATAAATACAACAAGAATCTCTTAAATAATATACTACAAGCGAAAGATCCTGTAGCTTGGAATGAAAAAGATGGAAAAGAAGCAAAAAAGCGCCACTTCTCCTGATAAAAGTAAGGAGGTCGTTATTTCGTGGCTATGCAAGACAAACAAATGTAGCGACACCTGTAGTTGATGCAGTTCAAACACCGGGATCAATAAGCGTCAGAAAAAATTTCAGTAAATCATTGTGTTACGTCGAACAAGTCTTTTTTTTAATTCTTATTTTAGTAAAAGAACGAGTAAATACCCCACAACACTTTGGCACTTTTAAAGCTAGGCTGTTGTTATGTTCAGGCAAAGATTTTGGGAAGGGTAGAAATGCCATCTGCAATAATTAGGGTGGAAATGACAACAATTTAACATAATAGTTGTACTTACTATTGATATTTCCAACTCTGTAAAGATATTTCCATTGCATACACATGGAAGACATAAGAACATATCGATGCAATCAGAATTGCAAAAAAGCATCTGCAATAGGTCCATTGTCCCGAAACTAAAACGGAAATGGAATATAAATAAATAAATAAGTAAATAAATAAATGAATAAGTAAATAAATAAATAAGTAAGTAAATAAATGAATAAATAAGTAAGTAAATAAATAAATAAGTAAATAAATAAATGAATAAATAAATAAATAAGTAAGTAAATAAAAAAAATAAATAAAAATTTATATAATGTAGGTGAGCTCTTTCACTACACTTCTACATTGCGATATAGGGCAAAATATATACAACTGAACGTGACTTCGAGCTGATGGTTTAAGCAGGATTTTCCAGGCAAATCAAACTTAAAATCCTCGACAACGAAAGGTTGTACTGTCCTTAGTAAATGAAAACACATACAGATATAAATATAGTGCTACTGCAATATCATATAATAACCCATGAATAAAAAATTAAAGATCCTCTCTAAAGATGACTCCTGGCTCAGTCTTAAGGGCGAAAATGGGTGCTATGGTGACATGGTACCATAGATAAAGGCCTATAAGTTAAAAATAAATTTTAACCAGGATCATTTTGGAGCCAGAGTACTTTGTAACCCTAGCAAAAAATTAACCATGTTCTCAATCGAGGGCTAAATATGGGGTTATGTTACCACAAAGAGAAACATGCAAGCCAAACGTAAATTTTAACCACGATTACGGTGGTGTCAGGCCACTTAGTAGTCCTGCGCTAAAGCTTAGCCAACTAATCAACCAAGGACCAAAATGCAGTCATTTTCGCAAGTTATCATAAGCAGAGATTTGCGTATCATAAAATAAATTCAATGACGATCACTTCAGTGTCAGGATACTTTGCAACACTGCGGTAAACATCAGCTATGTTATCAATCAAGGGTCAAATTGAGTCAGGTTGGCATGTTACCATAGAAAGAGACTTACATGCCATAAAGAAAAAAAATTAACCAGGATCAATTTGGTGTCAGGTGGAATCCTGCGCCAAAAATCAGCCACGTTATCAACCAATGACAAAAAATGAGTCATTACGTTGGTATGTTACCACAGGCCAACATACCAAAATTCTAACTACACAAAGTAGAAAGCTGAAATATGTAATGGTATTTTGCAGCCTTGCGCAACACCTTGACCATGAACTTTTCCAAATGAGTATTGTGTTGCCGAGGATAGAGGGCAAAAACCCATGCAAGAGTCAAGATGACTAGTCAGTAGTTTATCATAACTCAACTCCTATTTCTCTTGCCTCTCACCTCAATTAAAAAAATCACATGTTTACAAGTGTCAACAAACTATCCCACACAAACACTCCCACATACATCAAAACAACAAAATTGCCCACTCACTGTAATAACAAGTTTCACAGTTCTAATTACATTCACTATATCACTAACTTCCAAAACATCTAAATATTTACAAAACAATCTGTTCTCCCACACAGAGTATTAACTTAATTAACAGTTATGCATGCATGCATGACTCAACTTTCAGTATAATATCCACTGTGCCCTTCAGAACATATTAGAGTAGCCACCAGGGTCAAAGAGGGGTTGAAGTAGTTACCTCTGTCCTTTATCAAAGACAAAGACTCGCAATACAAATATTAAGGTAAGAAACGGTTTTTAATAATCCGTAAAAGATTGGAGCAGATCACGTCCGTTTTTGATCTTGATTTGAAGTAGTTGTAATGGAGCAAAGGCTCATTGCAACTTTGACTATTAAGCAAGACATCACAGCTAGCATCGGACACCTCTCTCGGATAGAGAGCTATTATCGAACAACGAAATTTAATCAGGCAATTTAGAAAGCTCAAATTTCGTGTTAGGGTGCTTCCAAAGCCACCACGAAGCATTGAAAACATTATTACTTAATAAGACCACTTTGGCTATTGAAAGGGAGGTCAGGTGACCAGTTAACAACGGGTTAAATGTGGGGTTAGAAGACATTACAGCTGTGTGCTGAATAAAGGCAGTATTATCTATTTATATTATGGTCAAGAAATCGGCTTGGGCAAAGAAGGTAGTCATGGGGCCCGTTCCTTAAGGAAGAAATAAACAATTAAAAAATATTACATCAGGTAACGTAAAACACAGTTAGTGCGGAGGTACTTTGGAAATCTGTAGTGACTTAAGGCCATGATGGTTTTCAAAATAACCATTGAGACGGCCGCAAGGGCTGGTAAAAAAAGGTACAATAACAGTATAATTTTTGTCTACAAGCATATTTTCACAATCTACTTACCTTGTAGTGCTAAAGCATTTGACGACAACACAAAAATATGGATGAGATAAATGCTGAAGCTTGGATCTTGGGTCCAAATCAGGGCTGGGATAAAAAACAGCTTTCCGTATCCAGATAGAAAAAGCACTCTTACGATACCTTTAGAGCTAATAAAGAAAAAAATAGTGTTGCAGTGGAATAATAATAATGAGTTAGTAAAAAATTATAACGCCATTGCCCTAAAGTGGATCCATACTGTATCGGATAGCTAATACTGCCTAAAACTACAAGAAAAATGTAAAATTGTAGTGAGTGGCGAGGAAAAAATTTTGAACTTCATTGCCATCCTCTTGCTAGGATACGAACAGGGTGGGTGCTCTTATCAAAAACATTCACAAAAATAACGAAAAACTGAAAAAGCCCACCAACTACATATATCCTTGAATGGGGAATAGAAAGAATTAAATTTGTTTGGACTAAAAACATGCTACCAGGGCTTGTAAGGTTGACATAAATGTGCAAGTCCAGTGAGAAATGAAATTTGAGGTCTTGTTGAGGGCCCAAGATTATGGTGTTTTCTTGAAAACAAATTCATTTTGACTAGATAATTGTTTGTAAGTCATAGCAATAGTAAAAATGCAAGTCTCAGGGCCAACAGATTCGTTGTCTGGTCTGTCTTCCTGTCAAGTCAGGAATATCTATAATATGGCATTTACTACTAACATTACGCTGTGATAGCATCAGAACAATAGTAGCATATCCAAACTTGAACGAGGGAAATCCTATTGGTTTTGGGATCAAACCTACCACCAAAAAAATAAAACCTGTGCAACTATTCACTTTATGAGATATGGATATGGAGTCCAATAGAAAATATGGGTGTGCTTTGTTCTCCCGCCAGGTACATTGAAATGTTACAAAATGAAATAGCCAAGTGTATATATTTTATGGGAAGTATTTGTGTAAAACTACCAATAATTACCGTCCAAATTAATAAAATCTTGCTTCAAAATAGAATAGACCAGGAAATAGACATCCATACAAAGGTGTGGAACTTATGCGAGCGAGCCTTCTTGTAAAATAAGCTTTAAAAAATAAAAAGTGTACCATCCCACTTATCCCTAATTTTAATGCACATAAAAAGGACAGTTTATGTTATGAAATGTGCATTAATATTAGGGCGGATTTTGGACCATCATGCTGGGAAATAAAACAAAACAATATTGCAACCTACAAATCACAAAAGAATGGCGGATTATACACTCTTTACTTTGTTTTCTTTTCTATATTTTCCTCAAAAGTTGGCCATTCTTAGCAAATTTTGTTTCATAAACTTTTTGATATCTTCAGCCGTTTGCAACAAAACTCAAAATTAAGGCTCTGATATTTCTTGCCTTTATGTTCCGTAGTAAGGTGTTCTCGCTCGCTTCGCTTGGTCGAACAAAAACCAGTGTAAAAGCAAATGACTTGTATACAATTATTATTTCCTATGCATTACTTGCTGTGAAATAATCTGGGTGTTCTTTCACTAAATATCGTTTTCATACTCATGCTCGCTCCTAAAAGAGCACAAAAGGCTACTCATCCTATCCCGGCGTTACGAATGAGAAAGGACGGGGGAGCCTGAAAGAGTAAAAGAGGGAAGTGAAAGAAGATGGTTTTAACAAGGGTTTTAAAAGACAGCATGCCATACTCATCTGGAAGACAGGAGGTCGAAACAGTATTCCAAACATTACATGTAGAGGGGAAGAAGGTTTGCACACTAGTTTGGAAACAGTTTTCAGAGGAATGCTTCTAGCAAGACGTGTAGACCGCTTTTAAAACTAGAAGGAAAAAACAAGAAGGTCACGGCAACAATTCATATTGAAGCACCTGTAAAATGAAGAGACTCAAGACAATAATGACGAGAAAAACGGCAAAATTCTGCAGTCAACAAAGGTCTGACCCTGGTTTTAATACGACATTAAAGACGATTGAGGAAGCTGCGAAGGTAAATAGGAGCTTCATCCCAAATGTGACAACATTATTTCAAGCAAGACCTAACTTAAGTCTTACCAACATGTTAGCTGGCTTCAGGAGAAGGATGTAAACCAGAACGGTAGAGAGAAGCTACTTCCGTTGCTGCAGGCAATCCGGAACTTTTCTAATATATTGGCAACCAGAACAACCAGAAGAGGCCAGCCTTCAAGCTTCAAAAGGTGTTTTCAGGTAGAGACGAAGGAGATTTTGGGGCAGCAAATACCAGAAAATAATTATTTCATGGTGAGAGGAAAGGAAAAGAAGTAACAGAAAAAAAGGCAATACAGCATTGAACATAACGTGTGTTTTAACAAGAACCCCTAATGGCCATGGCCTAGTATGAACCAGTGTGTACGGCAGAAGCAGTGATGAAATCGTTGTGTGTACTAACAGTCTATTTAGTTGTTTGCTTCATAAAGAATTTTTAGCATTTTCATCCCCTCATTTCATTAATTACTGTAAAATAATGATCTTGAAGCATACTTTTAAGACAGTTAAAAAGTTTATGTGAAACTTGCTTGCAAGGGATAACAACTATATATTTGCCATAGATTGTGCATCTTTATGTTTACTGAAGGCGCAAGAAAAAATACTGGCAATAATTGTGGAGATACTGCACACATTGTTTTCAGATCAAGACCACATGCTCGATAGTCATTATATACCCAGTTATGGACACACAATTTTTCTCTTGTTTATAATTTCAAACCCTTTTTTTCACGATCTTATTCAAACAAAGCCTTGAATTTATACCACTGTGTGTATTTGCATACATTTGACAAAAAACGTTAAGACCAGCAATATAAAACCTCACAGGGGCACAAGACTTTTAAGATTGATGATTCAACTACTGAAACGAATACCAGGCAATTAAAGCAACTGATTACCTTAATTTGGACAAGAACTAAGGTTGGCATGAAAATCAAGTTTCAGCTATACAGCACTATAGCACTACCAACGGCCTTAAATGCCAGCGAAACATGGAGACACACTGGAACAATAGACAGGAAATTAAACACCTTTCCACCAAAGATGTCTGAGAAAGATCATGAAGATATTATGTTTCGACCATGTTACAAACGAAGAAGTTTTAAAATGTGCACAATCGTGAAGAATGCAGGACATTGTAACAGAAAGGAGGCTAAAAATGGCCGGTCATGTTCTTGGTCTGCCAGATTAACGACCTGCCAGAACAGCATTCAAATGGAGATCAGATGCGGGGAAAAGAAAAAAAGGAAGACCGAGGTTAACATGACGAAGAACCTGTCAGGAAGACCTAAAGAGGTTCGGCAAAAGTTGGGATACCATAAAGAAGAAAGCTGAACATAGAAGCCGGTGGAGATTGTTGTCTGCTCGATGCGCAAATTTGTTCGGGAAGGACTAAGTTAGTGTGCTAAGTGAGTAAGTGTGATTACCTTATCCAGTATTTTCTTTGTTTATTAGACGTCACAAAAACAGTTCCCATTGTTACCAGCATAAAGATTATGTGCTCTGTAAAAACGAGGAATAAAAATACCTTTAAAAACGTGCACAATACGAAGTTAATATAGTGTTCCGTCCTGGCAAAGTAAGAATTCAATGGACGTATGGGTTATTTCCTGAAAAGGGGTGGATAGGTTTAAAATGTTAATCGCACGAACGCATGGTTCGAGAAGTTAAAAAACGCCTGCTACTATCATCTTTACATACAAATTCCTCACTGCCAAATCAAAGTCCCTGTGAAGGGCACCGTCTGAGCCCCAATTGCTGGGGAAAAATGACGTTAAAACTAAAAAAAAAAAAAAAATACAAATAAAATCGTGGTTGCCTGGTTGCCTTTTTGTAATATGTTAATATTTTATTATTTTAGACTAAAATGTGGTTGTCAAAATAGTTGGTAACATTTTTCACGGGTGCCCTTCATTGTAATGCGCTACATTTTGATTATTACATCTGGAAGAAATATTCTTTAATTAATAAATAATAATTAACGAAGGGAAGAATAAGACGTAAACATTCAATGTTTGAAAAACAGATGGTTTCTCATTGAATTATAGGTAGTTATTGCGGTAGAAAATCCAATGCTCTGCAAAGAAACCTAAAATTAATTTGCGCTAACGAATAATTAAATAAAGAACCAAAACCAGAATTAAGGAACAGAAATTACATGATACATAAATTTGCCTTTTCAAACCACACCTTTTAACGCATTGTAACAATCCTAGTGCCACCCACACACCTGTTACGTAACCTGTTGTGTCTAAAGACGCCTCCCCTAACTATTTTTTCCATAATTAATTTTCATGCCTATAAATATTATGAGAAATAGATCTCCAAGTGTCACTTATGTCATTTGCGTAGGACAAAAGATGAATATATATCATGCAATTAAAAAAAACCTCCACAAATACCATTATACAGAGGTCAAATGTCATTATCCATTTATCACCAGCATTATCAACATTCTCCGTTGACGGATCATATAAAGGGGTTCCGATCACAGGTTGCATAAAACATGATCCTCCACTACTATAGAAATACGAAGCCTATACAAGCAATAATATACCTTGTCTGATAGTGGGAGAAATTTTCCTTTACACCTTAGCAAATAACTCAATGGTTTAATACATGGGTAAGGTGTGTTCTAATACCTTGTTGATTGGGCGGTAACTCGTATTTAAGATTAGCTTTGACTGAAAACTCAAAGTTGTAAACTTACTTCTTAAGAGTTGAGCAACATCTATTTTCCTTATTTCACCCTCCAAAAATAATTAATACTTGTTCAATATTATTACTTGTTTAATATTATTGGCACATCGTAACAATATAGCAAATAAAAATAATAGGTTTTTGTTCTCTACAGTAAAAACTGGCAATTCTAATACAGTTTACCCATGATTCCAAATTAATGTTCGCGTTGCCATTTCCATTTGTAGAAAAAATCTTTATTACCTCAAATATTCAGCTCTCAGTCTGATGTCAAATATTGGCACCGGTTTTCAAATATGTATTGAAATGTCAATGAAAAAATTAGCCCAGAAACAATTGGTTGAAAAACAACAACTGCAGAAGAAGAAGGAGAAATGAACAGAAGAGTTGAGATATTTGCCAGTAAAATTCGAATGAATCAAAGTAAAAGATGCAATGATACCGGAAAATAGCATGTTTAGGAAGAATCAAAGGTGATTTTACCGGGGTATTGAATCAGAAAAAGAAAGGAAAGGAAAAGTTCCAGAAATGTTTGTGCAATTTTGGGCGTGTATATGGGAAGATGAAAATGTCCTATGAGAAGGAAAAATCAGAACATTAAACCAACAGCAGTTGTAAATACCAGGTTGACGTCTGGCAGGATGTAGCTGTGTCTTATGGCAGGAGTAGATCTTTGGCTCTGGTTGGCAATATTCCTAGAGGTGGCGTCTCGATAAAAATACTAGGAAAGAAAAACCTTACACAAACCACCTCTTTGAGTGTGAAATGAATAGATATAATCTTTATATTAACGACGTGAATGGGACCGGAACTGAGAAGAGAGAAGGTGCCTCGTCCGGCAGATGTCCATTGAGTGAGCAGCGAGGGCCCGGTCGTCATCCTACAACTGCTAGGATGGGATGGAATAAAGAACTAAACATAGCTGTGATGGAATGTTACTTTTTGAGTAGACCTATTGATGAAGAAGGAAAGCCGATCAGAGGCTATAGGAAAAGAACGCATGTCATATAGAATGAAAGACAGAGTCTTGAGATAACGGAACAGAGAACTTGTGACCAGACTCTTCTGATATTAAAGAATATCAAAAGACATATGTTTCATGAAGCTGATCGTAGCAATGTTGATATCGATTGCGTGGATGAGAATTTTGATGGAGAAGTGCTGGCTGAATATATAAAACCAATAAAGAATGAATTGATTAAAGTAATGTCTGGTGAAGATGACTTAAACCAGGATGAGTGGATGACACTTGAAGGAATTAATAAAGTCATGGATGAAAATCTAGTGGAAAGAATAACTGGGTTTAAACGGGTTGATAGAAAAATGAGGAGAGAAGAAGTCGAAAAGGATAATGTGGTTCTTCGCAAGATAAAGACAGATAACTTAACTGAAACTAACAACCTTATAAAAGCCTGTTCAATTTATATTGGTTACAAGGTTGGACTTAAACCCCTACAGGAATATAACCAACTAAAACAGAAGGAACCATGGTGGAAGAGACGAATAGATAATTCTATGAAAGTGATTAGTAAAGAAATAAGTATACTCGAAGGAGGGAAGAAGAACCAATGTTGGCATAAGAAGAAGTTCCAGAATCTGGAAAGAAAATATTCTATCCGGAAAAAAGATTGAACATAGTTATAGAAGAACTGAAACAGCGGCTTCAAGCCAAAACTAAGAAAGTTAAACGTTACCAACAATTGAACGGTGTTAACAGGAGTAATGGAAAACCTGACGCTGAAGAAAGTAAACAGTTTTGGAGCGACATATGGGGCAAGAATGTCAGACATAATGAAGATGCTGAATGGCTAGAAAAACTAGAGAATGAAGCAGAGCTGAATGAAAAACAGAGAAGATCCCATATTGGAAAAGTCCAGGGCCTAACGGAGTCCAAAGCTATTGGCTGAAGCAGTTGAAACTGCTTCATGACAAAATGGCAACTCAAATGAATGACCTTACTGCTGGCGGAGGTGAAATCCCAAAGTACAACAGGAAAAACAGTACTGTGTCAAAAGGACCCGAAAAATGTCGTAAAAAAATGCCGTAAATAACTACGGGCCTGTACCTTGTCTCCCACTGATGTGAAAACTTATGACAGGTAGAATATCAAACAACATGTGTGAGTTCGTTGAGCGTGAAGGGAAACTCCCGCTTGAACAAAAAGGATGCCGCAAGAAAAGAAGGGGGAAAAAGATCAGTTAATCATCGATAAGACGGATGAAAGATTGTAAGCGAAGATTAATTTGGCCATGGGTTGGATCGATTTCAGTAAGGCCTATAATATGATTCCACATTCTTGGATAATAGAAAGCCTTAAGTTGGCAAATATAACAGATAATATAATTAGTTTTATTGAAAAATCAATGAGTATATGGAATGTAAATATATTTGCAAATGGAGAGTTTTTGGAAAACGTTACAATCAGGAGAGGGATATTCCAAAGAGAAAGTTTGTCACCACTGTTATTTGTAGTATGTTTGATTCCTCTAAGTTATATTTTGAGGAAAGTGAAGGCTGGATACAGCCTTGAAAGTGGTAAAAAATTGAATCATTTGTTATTCATGGATGATTTGAGGCTTTATGGAAAGGATCAGAAAGAATTGAATGTGTTAATATCTACAGTTGAGATCAGGCTTTGTCGTAAGAAAATTTCAGGTGTGTGATGAATCGCACGCCTAGAAGCAAAATCCTGAATTCAGGCGAGTGATTAATCGCACGCCTAAATCTATTAGGCGTGCGATGGTGTGCGATTATATTAATTGTCAATTGAGATAAAAAAAACAATTTAATAGTCTTCATTTTTCAAGATTAACGTGCAGTATTTCTTTTGAAACAAATATCTGCACATCACGAATAGACAAAGATAGTTTTCAGTTGATTATAATACAAAAATATTTGTATTTTTCTAAGTTCATAAAAGCAATGATAAACTATAGATCATTTCGTACACGATTTAAAAAATGCGTCTATTAATAAAGCATGGGCTTATCACAAAAAACTACCATTCTTCAAATGAAAAGTTTTCCTGAACAAAACAAACAAAACAAAATACAACACTCTTATATTCTACTTCAACTTCCTTATTCCTCCCACAATTCATAATCACTATCAGAATCACTCTCACTGCTAGCATCATTCAATTCGTTATTATCTTCATCTGCTATGGTAATTGTTGTAAATGAGGTAGTTGGTTCACCGTCATCAAGTTTTCTCTTTCTTCTTTTTGACGAAAGGTAAATTTCAAGTGCTCTGTGTAGTATACTTATAATTTGCTAGGCGTGCGATATACCGCACGCCTAGCAAATTATACTCGTTTTTAGGCGTGCTTTTTTTCGCACGTCTAACACCATTTAGGCGTGTGTGGAGGCGTGCGCGTGCGATCGCACGCCTTATATAAAAAAGCCTGTGAGATATTTAGCCGTGATATCAAAATGGAACTTGGAATTAAGGAATTTGGAATTTTGATCTTGAAAAGAGGAAAAATTAATAGAACAAATGGAATTGTATTGCCATCGGGGGAAACGATAAAGGAGATTGATGAAGGAGGGTATAAGTATCTTAGGATACTAGAAAGCGACTCAGTGAAACAGAAGGAAATGATTGAGATGTTTGAGAAAGAAAACTATAGAAGGGTTGCACTGATATTGAAAAGTACTTTGAATGGAAGAAACAAGATCAAAGCAATCAACAGATGGGCTGTATCCCTCCTCGGATACGGTGCAGGGATATTGAACTGGAAGATAAACGAGTTGTTTGAAATGGACCGCAAAACTAGAAAGAGAATGACAATGTGCAAAGAATTCCACCCCAAAATTGACGTAGACAGGCTATATGTTCCACGAACTAAAGCCGGATGGGTTCTGATAGGATGCTAAAATGCTATCAAAACAGGAAAATGCCCTTTGATGGAATATAAAACACCATACAGGAACAATGATTATTGCTGTACGAAATCAAAATTCGACGGATGTCGAAGAATTCATTGAGCCAGCAGACTACAAAAAGACGGGAACTGACAACACAGTTAACTGATGGAAGGATAAGGCGATGCATGGACAGTATCTGAGAGAATTGGAAGGAAAAGATGTAACTAAATCTTGGAGTTTGCTTATTTTCAGTGCCCAGGAACAAGCCGTCAGGACAAAGTGTTAACTCCTATATAGATAGGGCAACTGAGTCTCCTCTGTGCCGTTTATGCAATGAGAAAAGTAACGTCCCTGGGGTACATGATACCAGATGAAAAGGGGATTAAGTGCTTTCAGTATTACATCTTAAGAAGGCATGTGAAAATAAAAGTTATTTATATAAATATTACCTGCACAAGTGAAAATTAGGAAGTGATAAAACTGAAATTCCTGTAGAACAGCAAGATAGCTTGGCATGTAAGCCTCTGATAAATAATACATATGGAACTGAATCCAATTCATATCTGTGGGCAGTGAAATTAAGGACATACCTTTGAAAACTAAAAGCCAGGAGACTTTTAATCTTAGCATTCCATAAAAAATATTTACAAAAAAACATCTTCAAAGGGAAAATACAATGACTTTTAAAAAATTAGATGACGTAAATGGATCACAGACGAAATATATATAAAATGTTTGCTGCAAAAAAGCAATTTTGAAAAAATTTATTTTTATTCAATATATTGTGAACTTTGTTTTTTGTTTGAGATAAGCATAATAACATGTTACCTCATTCATTTCGAAGCCACCTGGCGAGGGGAACTGTAATCTACTCATGAAACTCGATGCAAAGGTAGAGAAAAAACCAGTTTTGTCAAAGACTCTATGTACTGTAGTGGAAATGCCATCACAGAACAGCCAGAAATCTAGTTCTAGGCTGATGAAACGTTTCAAAGTGTTCTATATTTTTAACACCATTTTCCCCAGTAGCTGGGGCTCAGATGGTGCCTTACAAAGGGACTTGGTCTTGGCAGCGAGGACTTCCTTGGCCTAGTGCCCTTCCTGACTCCAACTAATGGGTATTTCGTTTAAAAAGTTCCTTAGTCTTTTCACCTATTCGGGGTATCGAACCCCTTGGATACGCTGCAACTTCACAAACAATTTAGCTATGAAACGTTTCTAAGATATTAAAACTAAATACTGCAACTGACAGGTTGAGGGACACGGCGCTTAAACGAGAGTAGCGTTTATTTTAAGGGAAACTCTATGACACAACCAAAATAACTAAAACATCATTGCGACCAATATTTTTGAGTACAAAGATACTTTTATAATAAACCTCAAGTTTAAAAGCCGATAACAACATCGCTGTAATGTCCATACTCCTTATTATCTTTGTTGCTGTTTAGCTGCTCATGTATTTTATTGGGGTTTTCCACACTAGATGGTGATACCTATTTGAGGAGTGGGAGCTTAATCTTTTATTTGGGGTAAGTATTAATTGCATGCCACAACTTGTAATGAACTTGCTATTAGCAATTTCTTGGGATGTCTCGGTTAAATTATATAGCTAATTATAAGATATATGTAAAATTGTGAGTAGTTTTTGCTTCTGACAAGTACTATGCCTTAATAATACGATAAAGTTACTTGTCACATGCAAAACGTGCTTACAATTTTACATATATACATATATAGTATTACGAGTAAACTCCAAACAGCTGGATGTTAAGTACTGCTAATTTGACAAATTAAAAAAACCCCGAAAAACTCTTTACATCGAAAAAACAAGAATTTTAGACTACTCGAGGCACAATACATAAATAAAAGCACAGAAGAAGTGTTTCAGAATTTGAAACAAGAGGCAGACCGAAGAAAAGCTTGTGTGACCGGCAGTGGCTCCCTTGCATTCCCTCTGTTACAAAGATCTAAAGTAATATGGTTGAAGTGAAGAACAAAGAAGAATGTAACACAAGAGTAAGGTAAAATAAAAAAAACAAACAAAACAAAACAAAACAAAAAACACCAAGCACTGTCAAAAAGAGGAGAAACAATGAAATGCGAGTATCAGAAAGACGGAGAAGTAACATCAGAAAGAATGTCAATCTGCCGTCGGCACCATACAGCTAAGTGCATGCCGTCAGCAAATAAACAGAGAAAAGATAGAAAATGATCATTTGCCATCAGCATCATACAGTTAAGTACAGGCTTACAGCGAAGGACCAGAAAGTGAATGGAAGGTAGAAATGGATGTCAGAAGATGAGACAGTAAATTTACTGAGTAGTCAAACTATCACATACACACACAGATATATATATATATATATATATATATATATATATACATATATATATATAAATATATATAGCGTAAAACACGAAAAATAAGAACTATAATTGCAACTAATAGTTCTAATTTTTCGTGTTTTACCTTATGGATATTGCTCTGCTATATGCATTCAGCACTTTTTGATAGGAATACACAAAACTACACACACACATAAATATAAGATAGTTTGCAATAACATTCACCTGAAAAATCCCAAGGAAATCAGCGGGAACTGCTAATAGAAAATTAATTAACATTTGTGACAATAAATAAATATTTACCCAAAATCATCGATTAAGCTCCCACTACTAAAGTGACTTTCATTCAAAAGTTAACATATCAAAACTCTCTTAAAAAATTTGGGATTTTACTTGGTTTTGCAACACCTAGAATCCTTGTTTACTAAAGCCTATCTTAACAACTCCACTTCGTAGAACAAGCGAAGGCCTTGCAATATAAACGAAATGAATATCATGTGAAGACATAGCTGTAAGAGCTTCATCATGTCTTGAGTTGTAAGCTTTTTCTGAGCTACGTTTCAAGAGATACTTCTCCAATTGTCAGCTTGTGAAGACATGTCACGTACTTTACACAACCTTAAGTAGCACGCCATGAACTATTTTCAAAATATTTCATTAATGACAGCGTGCAATAAATCATACTGGAAATATATTCCGTACCACAGTCTTCCAGCACTTCATCCCCTACATGTTTAGTTGATGAGGCTAAGCAGTGGACTACCATTTTGACCCCAAAACAAAGAAATTGCAATAAAGTACTTGAAATCGTCTATACGATATATAAGTTATATACAGCCGGGTCATATACACTTTAAATATTTCTTTACACTTGAAGGAATCATCGGACACAAGATCTTCAAGGTCTACTACTAGGTACTAAGCTAAAACTCCAAAATACTTTTGTTTGGTTTTAACGTCACTTTTCCCCAGCAATTCAGGCTCAGACGGTGGCCTTCAAAAGGGACTTTTGTTTTGGCAGTGAGGAATTTCTTGGTCGGATGCCCTTCCTGACCCCAACCAATGGCTTTTTCTTTTGTAAAGTTCAATATCCTTCTCGACTTCTCGGGGAATCGAACCCGGAACCCCTTGGTTATAGTGCAACTGAACTAACCATTAAGCCACGGCTCCTCTAAAACTCCAAAATAATAAAGTTATTTTGATATGAAACTGTGAAAGGATACAGGTCAAGCAAAGTAATGATAGCACGATGATAGGCTTCTCCAGCTGCAGAAAGAAAAAGTCAAAGATTAAACCTGGTCAGCAAAGTGCAACATATGTAGCATAAATAATAAAAAGTAATAAATTATGCAAGAAAAAAATTAATAAATTACACAATGTAATGTAATTACAGAGCCTAATTTCTACTAAGGCAGATGAAGAATTATCTGATCGTAGGTAAGGTAAAAAATCTTAGTTACTGCTAAAAAAATTTAAACAATTCACTTCACAAAATTCGTAGTTTCTTCATTTTAATCTTCTGCATATTTTTCTTCTTCGTACAACCATGGGCCGAAATTTACCAAACAGCAGATTGAAGATATGACATACTGACATTTTAATTACTCTACACAAAAATGGTCCCTCCGAGCCCAAAGACAGGAATTTCATGTCCATCACGATTTTGAATATTGGTAAAGTGTTGATGTTCGGATGTCACTTGGTCACATAATTCAATACTAGTGATTGGAAAGATGAAGTATTTGTGTACATTTTTGGGTAAAGCAACTTCCTTGAGTCTCCCCAGTCTGTCCTAAAATCCTTATATTTTAGAAATATGATGAATACTATATTATCTTTAAAGTCAAGCCTATTCTAGCTTTCGAGCTTCAGTTATACTAAGTTTTGCAATGTAGTTCGCATCTGTGACCAGTACAGAGCTTCTCTATGGTTTGTTGATGACAATGATACAGAATATTACAGTTATTACAGTGCACCAATGTATAACTTTATTGACCAGTTAATTATTGCTAGAACTAGAGATGTGGTTGCCTACAGAGGTGTTTAGACAATCAATTCTACCCTATTAGCCTCGGGAATCTTCAGTCGATACAAATGCCAAAACAAACCAGGCTTCAAAAAACACTCAGGAACTTTTTAAATAAACATCTTTTCCAAGAGGATTTTCATACCACACAAAAAGTGTACCAATGGATACCACTTATCCATTACTTAACAGTAAGGACAAAAGTTCAATGTCACAGTTGGCTTGGTGATACTTATTACCATCTTTTGTTATACATTCGATTGCTGTGTTTATCTAGATAAGCTTTATTCGAGCAAAGTATGGTGCTGTCCACGAAATTCACCAGATAAGTAATACCAATTATGGTTTGCTAACAATCCTAATGCACTGGGGTAAAAGTAGTAATAAAAATATGATATAATAAAAAATCTACCTGAAGCTTTGAATTATAGAGAATATGACGGAATGCTTCCTTCTTATGCAATAGCATATCCAAGAACACTAATACACCATCATACTCCACATACATATCAGTAACGTCCTTGCAGTTCTTCTGCAAAAAAGTAAAAAGTAAGTGATGTCTCCATAATCAAAATTACATTAAACTCTCTTTTCCTTAAATTGTTTGATTTCACCAATATTAATAATAAAAATCAATATGTAGACAACGTCTATCAGCCATTCAAACAAAATATCTGGGACTTCAATCTCTATTCTTCTTCCAAACATTTTACATATACTATGAATATATGATATGCATACTTGCTCTATTTTCTTGTGCATCGCTATCATAAAGCAGTGTTTTTAAACGTTAATATGTAAAAAATGTGTGGTTCTTATACAAGCTATTAGTGTAAGCTGTAATGTATAAAGTATATACAAATACATAGGGCAGTATTAGTAAACCTTTATATACAACAAACGTGTGGTTCTTGTACAAAATCAAAATATTATGGTTGCAATCTAATCTTTTTTATAAATTGTAAATATCATATTCATTCTGACTGAGTTCATATTGTTAAAACATGCTGCCTCAAGAAAAGTGAAAATGCAGAAAAGAAAAAAATGACAGAAAAGATAAAGAAGTAGTTTTTGAAAATTTCTACAGCCTATTTCCTGTGGCCTAGCCTATTCAGTAATATTGTTTTAAAAATGTAGCAGGCATAGATCCAAAGGTAAAGGAAAAAATAGTTAGCTTACAAGGAAATCATATCTGGACAGGTGCTCCGTCATCTTATCTTCATGCTCTTGATCGAGTTCAGAGAGTTATTTCTAGCTTGATAGATCTAGATCTTGGTGCTACTCTTCAATTTTACTCTCATCGATGAAATGTGGCTAGACATTGTCTATTCTATACGTATAATCGTCAGAAGTGTTCTGGTGAGCTTCCCTTGTTGGTACCAGCCAGTTTATTATTTCCAGCTTGGTCGATCTAGATCTTGGTGCTACTCTTCAATTTTACTCTCATTAATGGAATGTGGCTAGCCATAGTCTTTTCTATATGTATAATCGACAGAAGTATTCTGTTGAGCTGTCTTTGCTGGTACCAGCCCGTTTGTTGCATCTCGTGTGACTCGTTCATGCTTATCGAGCTGTGATCTTTAACTAATAAAAAACTGCAGTTTATTTGTTTTCTTTTTTTTTGGTTTTTTTAACAGGACACCTGTGATAACAGTATATATATATGTGCATAGTGTATATACGATATGACTGTAGATACATCATGAAAAAAATATAGTAATAATATTAATAATAATAATGGAAACTTTTTATTTTTTCATCTGAACATATACAATTACAAACCTCACTAATCAAGGTAGTTTGCATTGGCTTGCCTATTTAACAAAATCAAAATTAAATATTTTACTAACAAAATCAATAAAGCGACAATAGTTCAGGGCTGGTCCATGGTTTATTTCTACGACAGAATATGTAGTATGTGGTGCGAATGATTATGTTGGAAAGTTTGGTTGAAAGAAAGCGCTCGTGTTTGTTGTCGATGTTCAAAGCGTTGCACATTTTACTGAAAGTAATACAAGATTTACCGAATATACCTAAAGAGCTCATGGAGAGATTTACGAAACTAACTTTCGAAAAGCTGGATTGTAAATCACGAATTAAAGAACGATATTTTTCGTATTTGCGAGAAGAATTTTTATCCAGGTTTGTTTCATAGCCCACGGTCAATTCAAGAATGTATAGCTGTTGTTGTGGAGTAACTAAGAGCAAATCAGGCCTCAAGGCATC
>RDPX01000151.1:819137-863511 GCA_003991215.1 Morbakka virulenta
TGTGACAGGGTCACTTGACCTAAGTTAAGAAAAACTCTTATTAAAGTATTTAGTTTTGCTTATCACTTACTAATTTCACAATAGTTAAACAAAACGTGGGGAGTGTTGTTTGTGTGGGATGGATGTGTGGAGGATGTTTCCCAATTGAATCATTTTCCCAGTTCGGTAAGGCGCACACGGAAATTAGTCAGCCTTAAGTTATAACTGGAATGTACACACAACACATCCCACCCTTTTTCCAATCCACATAAATAGATGTAGCTAATAATCGGTGTTCAGTTGTAAATGGTTCCCTAGCCTGCACTGGTTAAAGAAGGCAAAAAGACTTCATCTTCAAGTTACAGATTGGCAACGACATTCTGTTAGTCGTTCCCGTTTATTTTTTCCATGTATTTGTGAAGTTTAATAAAGGGAATCTCAGAGCAATCCTTGAATCCTTATCGTTCTTGCGTGACCACCTGTCCGCCCTGTTACAATTATTATTATTATTATTAATATTACTACTACTACTATTGTTATTATTATTATTAGTAGTACTATTTTATTATTGTTTTTAGTTAAGACATGCTAGCAGACAGAAGTGTTAGCCTAGCTCCAACGAAAAACTTTTTTTACTTTGCTTCAATTTGTTGCTGTAACTAGTGAAATATATAATATGTTAAAGAAAGATGTATGGAAACAAATTGTGTTATTGCTATGCTATTACTGTGCTTTTGCTACTTGTTTTCATTGGGAGAAGTTATCAAGCTCAAAGCGAATTTTGCAAGAAAGGCTTCAGAACACTTGGAAGACATATATGCCACAATAAAGTGATATTAGTGACAAAGCACCACAGACTCCACATTAACTGAAAATACAATATTTGTTGAACAACTGATTAACTTTTCATTACGGTTTACAATACAATTACAATAACACAAAATGACCCTTTGAAGTCCATTGACATGACTTATCTCAATTCTCCATTTTATCTCAATTCCTAAATTGTTCACAAATCGCTTTCTGTTTCCATCTGTCTTCCTCTCTGTGCTGTTTTTTATTATACCAACCATGGTTATTTTCCTCTTTCATTTGCAGTCCATTGGCATGACTTATCTCAATTCCCAATTTTATCTCAATTCCCAAATTGTTCACAAATTACTTCCTGTTTCCATCTGCCTTTCTCTCTTTGCTGTTCTTTATTATGCCAACCATATATTTGCCATAATGCATAAGTAACCATTCACACCATTCAATTTTCATTTCATAATAACATTAACTACTCACAAGTATTATTTTGGAATAATTTCTTTATCTTGTCCTTTACCTTGTAAAATTCTAAAACACCTCTAAAAGGTATTAGCATCTTTTACCACCTACTTCTTTTATTCTTTCTCCATCGGTCAGCTTTCTATCTTAACTTTTGACCAGGCTGCACTTCTTTACCCAAAATCCCATTCAAATTCCAATATGAGGGCTTATAACCTGCACCACTGACAGAAAATTATCAATTTTATTCTTGTTTAAACATCTTCAACTTATCTACAAATAAATGATAATTGATTTTCACCTCCAAGCATCCACCTTGATTTAGCCTTCCATAATATTTTTGACAGTCTCCTTGAAAGGTTTCTTACCTGATGTAGACTATTCTCAGTACTGCTCCACAATAAGTCAGCTCTGTTTTCCAGTTTGTCATTTATTGCTGCAGAAAAATTTGTTACATTTTGTGGTACTTTTCCCATTTTCAAATATTTTGAGTATCCAGGTGTGAGGCAACAAGAAGAAGAAAAGCAATTCATCACTCAGTTTAAAGTAGTTGAGCTTGTTTTTTTCAATAACTATAGAAATTGGTATCTGTTGGTGGTTTACAATCCAAGACTACTCAAAATGTTTGTTAACATAGGCATAACTCCATTCATACTGCTTCAGTTTCTTTATTGTTATTTATTCCTTTGACAGGGGAAATGAATCAGCAGCCTCTATTTAAAAGCAAGCAGTCTCCTCCTCCTATACCCTCTCCTTCTTACCTTTCTATTTTGCAACCAACATCAAGACCTTATTGTCAGATTTTATCTAGTGCATGTGTCTCTCTCAGTGATTAAAGATATCTATTTGGCAAAAATGCAAGCACTTTTCAACCTGTCTAAGCTCAGATACTAGGTAATTCGAAGTTTGATGTGCTATTTTAATTCCATTTAAACACTGGACTGGAGCATGGATTTCTTACTGGCCCCAGATTGTTATAAATACCTCCTGTCAATAAGACAGGGGTGGCTTCTGAACTCATTATCTGGAAGCTACCATAATGTCTCCCTGTCTGAAACCTAAGGTATCCTCTGAAGGATATCTCTTTGTGGAAAAATTCAAAATTGAAACTGTGCCTGACTTGGGTAGTCCCTTTCTTTTAAATAGCAATATTTCTTCATTATTTTTTTTTTCAAATCCATTGTAACCTTTATTTCGTGAAAACTTGGGAATTGTGCCTCAGCATCCTAAGCTAGTGGACTGTTTCTAAATGTGAAGAAAACAAAGGTCATGAAAATCTGTAGGGTTCCTAATCATGCTGATGACTCCCATATCACCATCAACAAAGAAACAGTCAGAAATGTTAACGTTCAAATTCCTTGGGAAACCTTCTCGAACAAATCTGATGATTGCAAGGAAATCAAATAAAGAATAGTAGTTGAAAAAAATTATGTGATTGCTCTCACTAGCATCTGGAAGAACAGAAACATATCAATTAACATGAAGAAAAGACTCCTACCTTCTCTCTCTCAATAGCAACCTATGGACCAGAATGTTGGGTCCTAAAGGCATCAGACAAAAAACGACTGGAAAGCTTTAAACTGTGGTGTCATTGCAGAATTGGTCATATCAGTTGAATAAAAAGGGTAACTAATAAGTCGGTATTACAACAGATCAATTGTGAAGATTGTTTGTTAAACACAATACAAGTGTGGCAGCTATCCTTCAAAGGTCAGATCTTGAGGCATGAAATTCTAGAAAAAACTCTTCTTACAGGGATGGTTATTTCAAAAGGAGGCAGAGGCAGACCAAAAACTAGACTGAACGATAACATCAAAGACTTTTGTGGATTGACAATGCCAAAAGCATTGAGAGTTGCCCAAGACCGGAACATTTGGAGAGAGCTGGTGAAGAGGGGCATGGCTGTTGCAAAGCCAGATATCTGTTTCTGATGATAATTCCTCTGGGGTAGTAGTCTTCTTGCAAAATGAAAAGTTAAAGTTATAGGGAAAAAATGGAAACACTTCTCTTTGCTGAAGCCTTCATAAACATTATCTGTTATTGTGATGACAATCCAAGGTAATGTTTTTAAAGGGTTCTCTATAGGCTATTTGAAACCCTCATCAATTATTTCTTTTCACAAATAATGTTTAGAAATTGAATAAAGTTGGTAAGACTTATCTCTAATTGACCTTTTTCTACAATTATAGCAAGAGAAATTCCTGATTCCAAATATACAAGATAATAAGTCCATTTAAAACAATTCAAAAGGATCTGAATATACCCAACAATTCAACGATCTTTTTAACCCCAAGCCACTATATGTCAGTGTACTTGTCATTATAGATATTATTTGTGCCCTTCATAATTTTTGTTCTTAAAGCCCCTCAGCAGTAGCAAAATCTCATTACATTAGCTCAAAAAATTGATCTAACAACAGAAATCCTTGCAACACTCCATAAAGACAATGGCAGCAACAGAAAATAATGAAACATAACTAAAACTTACACAGTGGGTTAATTTGATAATCCCTGATTCATAGGTCTTTACCAAACTTTTTGCTTTGCAACCACAATGAATACATACATAGCCATCCATGTCTGATATTGATCGTTAATGTGACAAATACTGTTGAGAACCTGAAACAAAAGCCAAATTTGATGTTTTACATAACTAAGAAGTAAGACTGCATCATTTATACCATTTCTAATGAAAAACAATAAAATGTCTACAGCTTTTTATTAACATCAACTATACTATGCATCTGCAATACCAACAAATCAAAGTCAAAAAGAAAAATGGAAAAAATCTATAGTTGAGACAATAAAATTGTGCAATTAGTGGTGTCACTTGGGTCCTTTGTAACTTTGTATGACTTTATGTTATACAAGGACTTTGGGTGTCCTTAAAGACCTTTGGCAGAGATGATAACCAACAAACAGGCCTACTTACCACTGTCAAGACTTTCAGTGATGACAACAAGATGGAGTTCCGAGTTGACAAATGTGTCAAAGCCACCTTCAAGAGAGGAAGGCTGACAAAGATCACTAACATAGACCTTAAAATTAACACCATCATCAAGGTGATAGAACAAGAGAACACAAACAAGTACCTAGGTGTAAATGGAGGAGACCACATTCAACTCTCTGCCATGAAGGAGAAGACCCAGAAAGAGTACTCTGAAAGAATGAGAAGGGTACTGTAAAAGCAAACTCAATGTGACCAACCGATTTAAAGCTATCAACAGCCTAACAATACCTGGCATACAGCTATAACATCATCAACTGGAAACTGAGCTACAAAAACTAGACAACAAGACCAGGAAAATGCTGACCATTGAAAAGATGTATAGCCCAAAAGCAGATATTGACAGACTATACCAAGAAGAGAAGGAAGAAGACACCTTGTCCAATGTGGACAAAATTGTCACGAGAAGCTGGAAGAGGCATTTATGTGGATTAGGAATGGCTCAGATTGACTAAAGAAAAGCTTAATACTGGTTTAATACTGCATACATGGTTGCTGAAATGGATGAATATGTTTATGGAATAAGTCAGGATAAATAATCTCTTACTTATGGATGACCTAAAAATGTATGGAAAAACGAGGAATATATAGGTACACTTGTCAACACAATAAAGGAAGTCAATGATGACATCAGAATGGAGTTTGGCATAAATAAATGTGGAATCGTAATTTTTAAAAAAGGAACATTGTCAAATGTTCTAGTATTATTCTGCAAGATTATGAAATTATGAAAGGTCAGGAAGAGGATGGGTACAAATATATTTTAGAGATCAATAATGTACAGCACAAACAAATGAAGGAAAAACTCAAGAGAGAATATTTCAGATGGATAAGAAAGATACTAAAATCCAAACTGAATAGTAGTAACATAATCCATACTATAAATGTTAGGGCTGTACCTATCATTTGGTACACTGCATAAATAATTAATTTGTAGGTGAGCTCCACGGAGGTATGGTGTTGATAGGAAAGCCAGAAAGTTACTAACAACCCATAAGGCAATGCACTCACAAGCAGATGTAGACTGATTTTGTTACAAAAGAGTGAATGGTGGCAAAGGTATAATCAGTGTTGAGGATTGTGTTGTGATGAGATACACTGTTTGTGCTGCTTTGAAAAACAGAACAAAAAGCCTTTTCAAAAGCTGTTAAGAAAGAAAACTTGTTAATCTCTGAAAATTCAAGGGAAGCAATTATGACAAAAAGGATAGAAGCTAATAAAAAGAAGATGCTGTATATCCAAAAATACAGAGAAATGGTTTAAGTATATGCAAACTGGCATTTTAGAGAAAAGAAAGTCAATGTTCTTGTGAAATTTTAGTGTTTGAACAGTACAGTAACAATCATAATAATAATAATAATAATAATAATAAAGGGTAGATGGAAAGTGCCCATACCAGCAGGTTGCTTGGCAATTCCTTAGGGAGCAGCACCCTTGCCCTAGTCAAGCTAGGTAAACCTGATGAGAACAGTGGGAAAAGTTGAACTTGCCTTAATTGGACAGCTTAATTTAGTACTGCCTGGTACTGCTAGAAAGGGACAATGACCCCCCTGCCTTGTGTAGTCAAATTGGCCTGCTAATTACACCAGGCACTGACTATTACTGTCAGCAAAAGGTGTAGCATCATAAGACATATGACCTTTGATCTTAATTGATTGGTGGGGTACACGAACTAGTTTTGCCTAGCCTTTCCTTATTTTGTCTTTTTCCAGTGCAAACAAGTATTTTACAATGTAAAGTTTGAGAAGCACAAGTTTGGTAGTACTTTACCTAAAGCATTTCCTTGTACCCAATTTAACAGGAACCTTATTTCCTTCATCATGATCTGTCCCTGGAAAACACATTTGACTAACCCAAAGGAATCTAGCCTACTCCTACCCTCAATGCCAGCTCGAGTATGGTTGCTCTTTATTCTTCTATTAAAAATTATCTTTACTTAAAAGAGGTATCAAAAATTGAATTTGATGACCTCTGTGATCAAAATCATTTACTTCCTTGCCATCTTTGATATCTTACATGTATGTATATATATATAATATACATGTATATAATGTGGATATATATTATATATAACATACTGTATGGTACATGATGGTATACTATGTATAATATACTAACTTTAAACTCTTTTACCTTTTTGTTTTACTTCAATTAGTCCTGAAGTCATAATGAAGTTCGTTACCACACTAGCTGTAGTAGATGTAAGAGATTTATCATGTCACGAGTCATAAGCTTTATCTGAGATACGTTCCAAGGAATACTTCTCCCATGGTCATGAGATGCCTTCACAACCACATGATTCCAAATGACCTGTGTCTTACCCTGATGACGGGAGAACTATCTCTCGAAACATATCTTAGAAAAAGCTCACTACCCATGACATAATAAAGCTCTTACATCTATGGCTTCCTCTGAGTCCATAAAATTCAGAATTTTCAAGACAAGCTCTGGTGTCCAAGTTATGATAACTGAAAAATACTAAACAAGGCCTAGCTCTCTATTAAATTGTTTAAGGGTCAGTATAAACATATTGTTTTTGGTGGCAATATTTCACTACTGCCAGTAGTACCGGTGACAAATAGAAAGGTAAACTGCTCTCTTTATCACTACCGGAGCGGAAACCAAATTTAAGGTACTTTTCTCCCAATAAAATTATTAATAATAATAGAATTGTTCAATATTATATTTAAAATTAATCATTAATATAAGACTGGTGGTAATGATGTCAATAATGTGCAATAATGTAATTATTAAAGTGATTGATAATTAATGTATGTGGGGAAAGAATTGACACTTATTGTTTACAAAATGTTTACACTCATCGTCATCTAAAACAAACCGCAAAACACTTATGAGGTTCGAATATGACAAAAGACATAGTGTACAGAGGCTAACAACTAACAGCTAATTCTACTGTATCTGCTATAGAAACAAATGATGATTGGGGGTCAAGAACTTGACTGCAACTTATTCTTAAGTTCTCGTGACCTCAACTCATCCTTGATAATTATTGGCTGAATCAATGTTAACCATGATTATGGTTTAATCTTATCCATAACACTATCTAGTCTCTTCACTTACGTACCTGTGGGTATATTGTAAGTCATGCAACGCCTCGATGTGTTATTTTTCGTTCTTCAAAATTCAGTTTCTTTCAGAAAATGTTAGTGTTTTCATCCATGTTTGTTTTCAAATTTTGATAGCCTCGTTTTCAGAACAGTTTCTGCCTCTCTCTGTTCTCTGCTGTGGTGATTTCGGTTTGGCACATGGAATACCAATGGTTGTGGTTGTGACGAAATCGCGTGGCGGGAAATTTGTCCTGCCCTTTTGGAATTGATTCCCACATTATTCTGTGAGAAGTGCAGAAAGAAAGAGAGAGAGAGAGAGAGAGAGAGAGAGAGAGAGAGAGAGAGAGAGAGAGAGAGAGAGAGAGAGAAAAAAAAAAACAATAAGAAAAATAAAAGAAAAAAACAAAAAAAAAAAATAATACAAACAAACAAAAAGAACAGAAATACAAAAAAATAAAAAAAAAAAAATAGAAGAGAAAAAAAAAAAAAAAAAAAAAACAAAAAACAAAGACAAAAATAAGAAGAAGAGAAGAAAACACGAAAGAGATAATAGGAGCACGAAAAAAGAAAAATATAGCGCAACTGAAGAAGAACANAGTGTGTGTGTGTGTGTGTGTGTGAGAGAGAGAAAGAGAGAGAGAGAGAGAGAGAGAGAGAGAGAGAGAGAGAGAGAGAGAGAGAGCGTAGAATGCGCCTATCTTGAGTGGCAAGTGAATATTTTCAGGGAACAATTCCGAAATCCCGAAATCATCTTTGAAGTCATAAAAATTAAATAGCAGGCGAAAGGTGGGATTTCAACGAGCATCTTACCACACATTTAATGTCTATGTTACTACTCTCTGTCTAGAACTGTTCATATTGCTAAGGTTGTTAGGGTTTGCTTCACCTATGTCTCACGACATCGGCTACTGGCAGGGAGGACTGCGAGAAGGTTGCCAACACCCTTTAATTCAACCAAAGCTGTACCTGCATTTCTAGCAACTAAAGCTCAACCCAACAAAAACTGTTCCAGTATGTTCCATTTAACAGGGAAGCTCATCGCATTCTCCAGGTTACAGTCGGCGCAACCATCAAACCATTCGAAAACATCCGATGTACCTGGGTGTAACACTTGACGGTTCTTTTAACATACGAAGAGCATCTTCAAAAGACTTCTGAGAATGTTCGCGCTGGGTCAGTTCCACTTTGTCGCATCCCATGAGTCGATAGGTAGTTTTCATTTGATGTCCTCCGAATATCCGCGCTGTCGATTTGCTACTCTGCTGCTGAGTACTGTGCCCATGTTTGGTCTGGTATCTCGCATATAAACTATCTAGACTTTGCCCTTAGTGATATCATGCTCATCATCATCAGTGTCTGCATCCACTCGACCTTCAGAATTTCTCTTCCTTTGGCAACTGGTTATCTTTTGTTCTTGTATCGATCTCCTTCCTCTGATTCTTGTTTAATTAAAATCTTTGTTTTTGGTGACTTTACATCTTGTCATATGTCCTGGTTAAGTGATTCCTACAAGACTGACAGGACTGAAGAAACTATTTACAACTTCTCTAGATTAACCTTGCTCAACATTGATTTTTCAACAAAATTTACTATTCAGGCTCTGAAAAATCTTCTCTTTTAGATAAGTTTTTCATCTTCTTTTTCAGGCATTGTACAGTTTAATCTTTAAATCTTTTTGCATCTTCTTATCACGTTCTTTTAAGTGTTGAGGTTAAGGTAACTGTTTTCAATCTTGTTGACAAGCCAAATCATCTTAGGACTTCTACATTTATCCAGACCCACTGGAATGGCTTTCACTAATTCTTGTTGATATTCCATGGGATTCAGTCGTTAACAAATCAGCTTATGATACTACGCTTTATTTCACAGAATGGGAGTACAAGTTGATATTGAAACATTTGCACCTTATCCTAGTTAACAAGACTCCAGATATTCAGACTCTTTTTTCTCCTTGGCTTAATGCTCATTATTTTCCCATGATTGCTCTTTTCAGCCATTTTTATGTTCAGCATTAAGGTAATAGAAGTGATAAACTTTGTAGCAGGGTCATAGAGTCATAGAGGGGCTAGCAATGTTTGTAAAACGGTGATTTCTTATGCTCAATCTCGCATTCTAAACAAGTAAGCGAATCTCTACTCAAAGTCGAGATTTTTAGAATATTTACAATACTGTTTTGAATTTTGACTAGTCAAGTTTATTCGTCCACTGCTTCCTGGTTTTCTATGTCTTTGTCGTTTTAGAGAAAAAGCTTATCTTTTTGCTAGATCATTTGTTTTAAACAGGAGGAAAATGCCATAAGAAGAGACTTGTGGAAGCCGTTGAGTTAGACACGATTATAGCAGAGAATCCTAGAAAAATGAAAAAGGACCTTGGAAATCAATCAGACCACTAAGGTAACTAGAGCAAGTCCTTGTGATTTCTATCAAAGTATTTAACACAGTTGATCATATAATTACTTTTTTACTTAATTCGAGCAAACTCTAACTGTGTTGACTAGTTCTCTCCAACTGTCTCTATTCTCCATGCAGTTCTTAATGTCTTTCAGATCCATGTTTGTGTCACATTTGAGCTGGTCGATGTATGTCATTGCAGGTCTTCCTCTTTTCCTTTTGCCATGATTCGGTTGTCATAACAATACTCTATGGAGAAGTTCATCATCCTTTCTCCAAGCATGTCCATTAAAACGCAGTCTTCTGGTTTTAAGAGCGGTGCAGACCTTTGGAAAGTTTCCAAGTAATACTGTGTTCAATATGTGATCCTTCCATGAGATACAAGGAACTATCCGCTGCATTTTAGTATATGCAGCATTTAATCTCTTTGTCATTTGTTTAGTCATCGTCCAGTTTTTTGCTCCATAAAGAAGTACACTTTCAACAGTCACTTGACAGAAGTTTATATTTTGTCTAACTTGTTTAGAGATTGCCAAGCTTGACCAATTTGTGATTCTATGTCTTTTGACTCGAGTGAAGCCATAAACCAAAATATTTGAAATAATTGATCATAGGATAGATAAAACCAACAAGAATAAGCAGCCTATAACCATAGAATATGCAAGTCTTGACCATATGTAAACGGTAATCCAAGTATTGGAGATGGTCAACGAGTACAGAATACCAATGCACATGGTATTTATGAACTACCGAATAATCATCTATGACATCGAACATGATGCAGTATTTAAACCAATTTAAATGTAAAAGAGGTTTTAACAGGCTACATCAAAATTCTAAAAAACTCATACACAAGCCAAGCTGCCCAAATCGAAATATAATACTGTGATGAAAAGATTAAAACTAAAATAGCTGTCAGGCAAGATGACAGTTTATCATTCAAGCTGTTTACTGCCGCATTGGAAGAAACCTACAGACAAACCAATTTTGAGGTTAGAAGATTACATATAAATTGAAATGTTGGGAAACCTAGGATTCACCTATGACTACAAATTCGTGGCCAATTCGCAACAAGGGTTAAGCAAAATGTTCAGTCAAGTATGTGATGAAGGAGAGAGAGATGAATAATAAGATTAAGGATAAATAACGGGGGGGGAAAGGCAGATAAAACAGCTTAAATAAAAGACTGAACTAAACTTAAACAATGAGCAAAATTCAAACAGTTCTATGACAAAAAAGCACTGAATTCACCTAGCACTGAAGAGAGTTTTTGACCAAGAAGCTTTTGCTTTTTTTTGAATAAAGTTGTTTTTTTTAGTGATAGTTTTTGACCTAAAAGCTTTTGCTTTTTTTGAGTAAAGTTGTTTTTTTATTGATAGTTTTTGACCTAAAGGCTTTTGCTTTTTTTTGAGTAAAGTTGTTATTTTATTGATATTTTTGGACCTAAAAGCTTTTGCTTTTTTTTGAGTAAAGTTGTTATTTTATTGATAGTTTTGAACCTAAAAGCTTTTGCTTGTTTTTAAATAAAGTTGTTTTTTTATTGATAGTTTTGAACCTAAAAGCTTTTGCTTGTTTTTGAGTAAAGTTGTTTTTTTATTGATAGTTTTGAACCTAAAAGCTTTTGCTTGTTTTTAAATAAAGTTGTTTTTTTATTGATAGTTTTGAACCTAAAAGCTTTTGCTTGTTTTTAAATAAAGTTGTTTTTTTGTTGATAGTTTAGAACCTAAAAGCTTTTGCTTGTTTTTAAATAAAGTTGTTTTTTTATTGATAGTTTTGAACCTAAAAGCTTTTGCTTATTTTTAAATAAAGTTGTTTTTTTGTTGATAGTTTAGAACCTAAAAGCTTTTGCTTGTTTTTAAATAAAGTTGTTTTTTTATTGATAGTTTTGAACCTAAAAGCTTTTGCTTGTTTTTGAGTAAAGTTGTTTTTTTATTGATAGTTTTGAACCTAAAAGCTTTTGCTTGTTTTTGAGTAAAGTTGTTTTTTTATTGATAGTTTTGAACCTAAAAGCTTTTGCTTGTTTTTAAATAAAGTTGTTTTTTTATTGATAGTTTTGAACCTAAAAGCTTTTGCTTATTTTTAAATAAAGTTGTTTTTTTGTTGATAGTTTTGAACCTAAAAGCTTATGCCTGTTTTTGAGTAAAGTTGTTATTTTATTGATAGTTTTTTTATCAAAAAGCCCTTGCACTTTTTTTGAATAAAGTTGTTTTTTATTAATAGTTTTTGACCAAAAAGCTTTTGCATTTTGTTGAGCAAAGTTGTTTTTATTATTGATAGTTTTTGACTCAAAACCTTTTGCTTTTTGTTGAGCAAATTTGTTTTTAATATTGATAGTTTTTGACCAAAAAGCTGTTGCTTTTTTTGGAATAAAGTTATTTTTTTATTGATAGTTTTTGACCTAGAAGCTGTTGCTTATTTTTGAATAAAGTTGTTTTTTATTGATAGTTTTTTACCAAAAAGCTTTTCTTGTTTAAACAAGAAAAGCTTTTTAAATAAAGGAGATTGTTTATTTTGAGCATATTTTACTATGAGATATCCTTTGAAAACCTAAATTGTCACAACTTTTATTTTTTAAGGAAATAAGTAAGAGTCAACGACACATTTTGTGAGTACTTTCGCCTTTATGGCATCATCAGACAACCATTCTACAAAATATAAAATATAACAAGGGTCATATACTATCTAAACTAACTACATAACAGAAAGAACAATACAGATAACATTAAAAAGTGACCAGTGGACATTGACTACAACTTAATTGTCAGTGTCCTGCTTCTGTATTCGTCTTTGGTATTAATTGGAGGGTTCAGTTTCGTGATCCACAAAGCTTCTAAAGTCATCAAATGGTATTTCCCTCTAGATGTGGATGCTAAATATTCTACATTATCCTCACTCAAGGTGGCACCACACTGTTCCAAATGTTTTCTCATAGGTCCATGGTTTTCAACATGTTCACGAAAGCGAGAGAGCATATGTTGAGTGGTTTGTCCGACATAGCATGCATCACAGCATGGACAATTACGTTTATACACAACTCCGCTTCTGATCATCTTTTCAACCGGTAGTTTTAAGGAGGGCAAGACAGCTTTGAGTTTTCTGAGAGTCATTATCACAGTACAAGGGACATTCATATGATGTAACTTTCGTGCAAAATCCTCTGTTCAATTTCCACGATATTGGAGGAATATAGGTATCTTCTTGATGGTGCTCTCAGATGCTTTGGGTGGTTTAACATCCGACTCTGTAAGGATGGATTCCAGAGATTTTTTTATGATTGGATTGTAGAAATCAGGTGGGTATTGATTTCTTTCAAGGGCTTTTTTGGCTCTTGTCAAGCTCTTATGGAAATGTTGCCATGTGCTATATGCACGGTGGATCCTGTACACAAAACCAGACACCACAGACCTTTTGTATTTCTTTAGGGCTAAGGCATGGTAGTTCATGATCAAACCAGTATTAGTTGGTTTATTGTACCATGTAGATGACAGTTTTCCTCCAGAGTTAATGATCTTCATGGTTCCATTTCCCTCTCTCTCTCGATGGTAAACTAAAGCATTGGATGTAAACTATTTATATTGGTCAACTTTTGGTCAATCTCGGTCTTAGGAATGTTCATCACAATATCATCCATATACTTTGTATACAACATAGCGTCACCTTTTATGATGTTTTCAAACTGACTTAACCAACCACTTGCTAAATGAGGGGCTGGTGGGCTGCCCATAGCTAAACCATCTATCTGAGTATATAACCATTATGAGTTGACATGAGAACATCCTTAGAAGCTATTTCTGCTAGAATTATAAACGTCTCTTTATCCACAGGAACCTTCTCTCCAAACCCACTAAACAGATAATCTGCGAAAACCTCTATAGCTTCCTTCACAGGCACATTTGTATACAGAGATGACACATCAAAACTAACTACCTCTTCTTCTTCACTAAGTTCAATGGTTTTCAGTGAATCACTGACTGACTTGCAAGAAGAGTTAATTCTGCATTTCGGAACCATTGATAACCACTCTGCTACCTTAAGACCAATTTTGTGGTATACTGAACCAGGCATGGGTAAAACAGATCGTACAGGTGTGTTTTTCTTGTGCACTTTTGCTAAACCATATAGACGTGCTGGTTGGCTTCCTCTAGGCTTTAATGTCTCATACAATGTCTCTCTTTATTCTTTAGTAGTGAGTTTTTAGGCATCGTTACAAAAGTTACGAGATATTCTTTTTTTTTTTAAGTTTATTTTTGACACTTCTTTAAGGTCATTTTTCTCATGATTGGGGCTCAGACTGTGTCCTTCAGAGGAACTTTGTTTTAGCAGGGAGAAGATATTTGGCCTGATGCCTTTCCGGACGCAAGATGTCATGGAATGAAGAGATTTGAAAGGAAAATGGCAGAAAGTTTAAAGTGCAAGATATGTTTTAAAGGCAAGCAGCAGGCTGATGATGGTGGTGATGAGTAAGTGTTTTGTGGCTTGAAAAAAGTAGATTCGTTTTGCTATCTTGGAGACAATTTAAAGGCGTATGGAGGACGTCAGCTAGCAGTGGTCTCTAGAGTTAGAATGGAATGGAATGGGTTTAATGAGTTGAAGGACATCCTGTGTAGTCAGGCAAGATTGACATTAAAAATGAAAAGAAAGATCTATGCAACATTTGTAAGGCCTGTAATGGTTTATGGTGCAGAAAAATGGGTTGTGAAAGCAGATGTAGAAAGAGTATTGAAGAGATGTTAAAAGGGAATGCTGAGATTGATCTGTGGAAAAAGATTTAGTAAAAGAAAAAGTAAGAAAGATTTGATGGGTTTTACTGGATTAAAGTGTCTGGAATTGATGATGATGTTTGTGTGTGTGTGTGTGTGTGTGTGTGTGTGTGTGAGAGAGAGAGGACATGTATGAACATGTATTTAGAAAAGATGAAATGAAGGTGCAAAGAGAGCCATGATGTTTGAAGTTGAAGGCAGAAGAGGACGAGAAAAACTTCCAATGGGGTGGAGAGAGAAGATGAAAAAGATGCTGGAAAAGTTGGCCTTAAAAATGAAGATGCACAGGATAGAACAAAAATTGGTCGAAAGTCAGTAAACCAACGACAGATGGAAAAAGGCCGACTACAAACAATGGATGGATGGATGAATTCTTTTGTAAAGTTCCAAATTCATTTCACCCGGTCAGGGTATTGAAGACGGAACCTTTGGGTTACGGTGCAACTGCACTAACCGTTAAGCCACAGCTCCTCCTTATTTTTGACGTTAAAAACACCAATATATAAACAGGAGATGCTTAGTTGAATAAAAAATTTGAAAAGCGCCATAAAATTGACGTCGAAGTGCGAGGAACAAAAAAATTGATTTATTTTTACCTGGCCAAATAATATGACAATATCTCAAGTAAAATTTGCTAACAAAGTAAGAAAAAGATCTGCTGTTATAATCAGGCCTGAATGAAGGGAATTCTCCTCATCTGTAGCTCAACCCATCAATAGGTTTTAATATCTAGTGGGTATGTGACGTCTTTTCCACACCACAACAAAAGCAAATACTTAAGTTCTTTGTCACCCATTGTTTTTTGAAGGGGTATTTTGACTATTTTTAAAGGACTAAACGTCTTTCCTTGCGACAGTTACAGGTTCCTCCATCACTAAATGGTAGCATTGGTTTATGAGTGAAAAGACCATTTTCCTCTCTTCTTGAAAGCTTGTGACATCAGCTAGTGAATCAAATACCTTTTCTACCAGCGAGACATGTGCTACAAAGTTGCAAAACTCAGCATAAAGAATATCCAAGGGTCGAAGTTCACAGTGATTGGGGAAGAACTTAACAACATCCATCAAGTTTTCAAACGATTGACAAAATAGTGGAGGCTTAGGTATCAGTGGTTAAATAGTCTCAAAGCTGCGCTTTAAATTGCCCCCCCCCCTACTAAATTACTACACTCGTATGCTTCGATGCATTAATTGAAAGCAACAAATTACAAACAAAGAATTATGCGGAAGCCTCCCTAAACTTACCGATACCATTAGAGTACGCCGACTACGCCTCGCAGGACAATGCTTCAGAAGTACAGAACCTGCAGTACTCACTGTGCTGTGGAAATTGCGCCATGGTTATAGAAATGTCGGCCAACCTACACTGGACTATGCTACCCTGCTCCAGAAAGACACAGGTCTTCCAATACCCGATCTCAAGAAAACGATGAATAACAGAGACTCGTGGAGAATGCTGAATTTGAATTCAGGTGTGCCCGATTGATGATTATGGAATTATCAAAATGTCTAAAAATATTTTCACACTGTTTCTGGTAATATTGATGAAAACGTTAAGGAGCAGATGTTTACTGATTTTCATGAAATCGAACTGGCATTCGACTTATCCTATGCTTTTGTCGGTATTCTTCACCAGGATCATCAACGACAGGTTTCTGAAGAATTGTAATACGAGCGTTGATTTGGCTTGTCACAGTGGTGTCGTCATCATTCACTCGCTTGAGAAAGTCCACAGTGTTTTGTATTACACTCTTGGCGTCAATTATATCTGTTTCGCCTTCCTGTAGAGCAACAGTTATTTCATGTACCCTGAACATGATATTCTTCATGAACATAACTTCTGATCACAAAGTCCACTGAACACGAGGTTTACAGCCTGAGACTTGGTGTTTGCATCAAAGTTTTGTGACCTTGTCCTTTAACTTAGGGTGGGTTGAATCACTTCAAAGCTTTTTCAAACAGGACGTATAGACCCAGATAGTGTAATTGAATTAGCAAGGTTAGCTGTCGTGGTATTAAAAGGCCTCAGCAGAGTCCTTTACCTACTTCTTCTACCAGACCTCTCATCTTGCATTTTGACTTATTCATAAGTAGATGGACGTACTAGATTTAGTGTATGTATTAGTAATTTTTTCTGCCATTACCATATATTCTGTTAGTGCTTTTTTCTCAAAGTGTACATTTTTTGTCCTTCTTGCATTATCAAGCCAACAGTAAGGATGAAGTGAGTATAGAATAAGTTTCGGGAATCATCACCTATTCTAAGTTAGCCGCAACTCCACTTCAGCAATCAAGAGTGGGTTGTTATATAGTAGAGAGTGATGGAGCCTCGCTAAGCCCTCAAATCTATGAATACAACGCCATCACGGTGCCATGATTTTCATGGCAGAGCTAAACGTCACTGGCGAAAAATAATAGTTAATAATAATTAATAACAATAATAGTCTGGTTACTCACCAATAGGGCGCGTTGTGGATAGTTTATGTCTTTGGACCAAAGTTATTGTGAGTTATTGTTTAGTAACTACGTCATCACATATTATGTCCCTATGACGCTGTGTTCCAGAGAAACATGGGACACCAATTATGGTATATATATGCTTGATAAAGTTAAAAAGTGGAGAAAAGAACTTCTCAAACTGATAGTCTATATAATTTACAAAGCTGGGAGAACGCTTTCAGCTGTTGAGACCTTTTTTGTTCTTTGAGCTATTTTCATGTCAGCTAGTTCAATATCCTTATCTTCTATATCGTCCCAGCCAAAAGGGCTTTGTGAGCCTTTACTGACAAATGAACTCTTGTATCACATTTTTACTGTTGAGAACTCTGCTATTACATTAACAACTTTTCCCTTGCTCTTATCCTTTCTTGTATATTCTTCTTATTATTATTATTCTCCTTTGTAGCTGTTGGTTCCCATTGTAGTGTCAGCTGCCCGGGTCTTTCGCCTCCAGGTTTCTCTTTCCAGGACCTATTCCTAATGCACACCAAAGTAGCTCTTATCCTTATTCACATGATCTCTCCATCGCTTATTAGGTCTTCCCCTAGGTCTTCTTTCTAGTAAAATACTTTCCAAAGCCACATTTGCTGGGTGTCCTTCTTCCCTCCTTCTTACATGCCTCTTTGACCTTCTCCTTAATGTCACTTACTCCCAATTCTCTCCTGATGTCAATACTCCTTCTTCTATCTCTCAGTGTCGCTCCTTTGATTCTTCTCAACATCCACATTACTGTTACTTCCAGTACCCTCTCCTC
Organism: Morbakka virulenta; assembly: GCA_003991215.1. Lineage (NCBI taxonomy): Eukaryota > Metazoa > Cnidaria > Cubozoa > Carybdeida > Carukiidae > Morbakka > Morbakka virulenta. The sequence continues at coordinate 836,862 of RDPX01000151.1, forward strand.
CTTCTTTCTCATTGTCCACACTTCTGTATAATACAGGAGATGGTTATGTAAAGCTTCACCTTAAGTGTCAAAGGCATCTTCCTGTCACTGATAACACCTGACACGTCCCTCTACTTATTCTATGTTGTATATTCTGTTTTGTTCTATTCCTTTTAATGCTGTTTCTAATAGGCTCCAGTTTTGTTTGCCTACTTGGTTGCTTTGCATTACCGCATTATGTCGTTGTTTAATTTACATCTAGAAATCAGAAGAAATCGGGAAGTTCAGCTTTACTATGTAAGCTGAATTTTAGATGGTAACCCTTGTGACAACGATCAGAAGATTTTGTAGTGTCAAGCCAGACAATATGCAGCATATCAGGTCAGATACATTACTCAAACATCTCACACTTACAAAGCTTGACGAGCTCCTAAGGGCAAACCAGTTACGTTGCTTTGTCCATTTTAAGTTAAGTGATACTTGGACTAAAAACATATTGAGGTCGAAAGCCCAAGGAAAGCTGTTTGGCCAAAGAATACCTGGAACCAGACAATCAAACAAAATCACCAGTCATAGAAGATTGGCACATTTCATCGACAAAACTGTGTTTCCTGGAGATTGAGCCAGTAGACTGCAAAATAACATAGGACCCCTAACCTAGGAAGCGTAGACAGTAACAACTGACAAGGAACAAAAGAATGTAAGATTCATAGATACCAACTATGAACTAATGCAATATATTAAAATAACAAATTGTAAGCAAAACTGGATATAAGCATACATTTGAGTATAGAAAAGAAAGAATGAATAAGGAAATGATAAAAAAAGACCGACTTGTTTCAGACTTTGTATTGACAATTATAAATGTGAACACTTACATGATTCAGAAATCGGTGACCTGTTCAAATTTGTTTTCATGCAAAAAAGTATCAATTGATTGCAAAATAAAAGTAGCACAACAAAAAAATACAGGTAATAACACTGATACAAACAAAGGAAAATTTAATTTCAAAAAATTTGAATAAGAGATCTATTTACAAGTAACGTAAAGAGAAAAGATCTTTTTCCCTGATTTAATGACATTTGTACTTTGTATGCCTCTTAGTAAACATTCAAGAAATTACTTTAGCTCAGAATCTGGAGGTTTTACAGCATCCCATATTCCTAAATACTGGGATATTTTAGTATAAGAATGACAAAGCATTGAAAAAATTGACATTTTAACTAATTTAGGGAAAGGCTTGTGTCCATTAATTGGTTCAGTCCGTGAACTGTGGTATAAAAACGCGGTGCTCTCTCATATATTTCTTAAACAATCTTCTTGAAATCCACAGCTTAGCTGTTTTATCGTCACTTACAGAAACAAGCATTTCTTGATTTTTAGGATTGAAAGCAACCGCGTTAACAATATTGGTATGCCCAATTAGCTTGCCAATACAGCACTTATGATGACTGTCCCAGACATAACCATATATACTTTGAGAACCACTACGAAAAATGCACATCGGTAAAAAGAATTGAAAAGTAGTAAATAACAATTAATATAAATAAGTGGTAATGAATAGCTAGAAACGTCGACGAACAATTTCAATGATAGTAGAGGTAAAAAAAATCACAGTTAAAGTGACAATTTCATGTAAAAATATTCAAGTATATAAAAAATTTATAGAATGTAATGATTTCCATTATTATCTAAAAATAATATGTAAATGAATAAAAAATAAGATGATAAATTATGGTTATCCGCACGATCCTCTGTACAGGCAGGATTAAAGTTCTTTGGTAAATATGTTCAGACATACCATTAAAATTCATTTGACAAAACTGAAAAAACACTTGAAAGGAATTTGGCACAATGACGTTAATTGAAATAACATGTAGCCCTGGAGCCATTGCTTTGGTATTGAAAGCTTACTCAGCTGTTCATTATGGCTACTTGATGGTAAAAAAATGTTAAAGAAATGAGAGACAGTGTTATTTCACATTTGAAGTTAGATAAATCTTTAAAATTGAGATATTTAAAGCAAAAAAAGCCAACCTAATTTTTCTTTACTGTAAACTTGTAAATAAAATAATAATGTAAATATATTACATTACCCACAGTAAAGAATCAAAGTCACTTAGAAGTTTTAAGAATGCACCGTAACTGTACTAGATTAGTTAAATATAATTATAATAAAGAATTCTTTTAGAAAACAGAATGTCAAAGAGATATTTCGTTATCCTGTAAAATAAGCACATTAAAATTGAGAGTAAAGTAAAAGTAAAGGAAGAGTGTAAGATGAAATATCAATAGAAGTACATGGAGAAAGTTAAATAGAAATAACAATAATATTGCATGAAGAAAGTTTATATGAAATATCAATAAGAGTGCATATAGAACTTGGAAATGAAATATCCATAGGAATGCATGAAGATGGTTAAAATGAAATACCAATAAGGGTCTTCTTTCATTGCCTTAGCTATTCCAGCCATCGGTGCCCTCTTTAATGAATTCTCTCAAATCGGATCTGTTGTACGTGGCCTGTATTAAGACATTAGGTTTTTCTGTTAGTTACTGCAGGTATTTCCTTCGTTGTCGTCCTCTTGCTCTCTTCCCATCAATTTTACCAGTTAAAGACAAGTGTTCAAACTTTCCTTTTCGCATTACATGCCCCAAGACTCTTGCCTGTCTAACTCTGATGTTCTTCAAGAGGTTTCTTTCTTACTTAACCTGTCTCAGGACTGCTTTGTTTGTTGTTTTTGTGGTCCATGATATTCGTTGCATTCTTCTAAATGCCCACATTTCAAACGCGTTGATCTTTTTCTCCATTGTCGCACTTATCGTCCTTGCTTCAAAGTTGTAAGTGAATATTGAGTATACGTAACATTTCAATACTCTGGAGCGGGTTTCGAAGCTAATATTCTTGTTGGTCAGAATTGTCCTTAGTTTTTAGTTAAAAAACTAAGGACAATTCTGACCAATAAGGGTGCATTAAAAAAAAATTAAAAATTATCAATAACAGTGCATGAAGGAAGTTAAGATGACATTCCCATAACAGTGCATACAGAAAGTTAAATTAGAATATAATAGGAAGGCATAAAGAAAGTTAAAAATTAAATATCAGTGGGAGCGTACGAAGAAAGTTAAAATGAAACATCCATAAGAGTGCATGAAGAACGTTGAAATAAAATATCAGTAGGAATGCATGAGGCAAGGTAAAAGTAAATATGAATAAAAGTGCATGAAGAAAGTTAAAAAAATGAAATATCCAAAGGAGTGCATGAAGAAAATTTAACTAAAATATCAGTAAGAGTGCATGAAGAAAGTTGAAGTGAAATATGGATAAGAGTACACCAGCGATGTTAAAATAAAATATCAAAAGGAATACATGAAGAAATCTCAAATGAAAAGAAATAGGAAAGTATAAAGGATGTCGTAATGAAATCTCAATACGTAAGAACGAAGCAATTAAAAATGAAATATCAATTGGAATGCACAAAGCAAGTTGAAATTAAATATCAATAGTACTGCATGAAGAATGGTAAAATAAAATATCAAAAGGAATGCATGAAAAAAGTCGTAATGAAATATCAATACGTATGAACAAAGCAATTAAAAATAAAATATCAATTGGAATGTATGATGAAGGATTAAGTGAAATATCGATAGGAGTGCTTGAAAGAAGGTTAAATGAAATATCAATAGGAGTGGTTGAAAGAAGGTTAAATGAGGTATTAACAGGATTGCATGAAGGAAGTTGAAATAAAATTTTAATAGAAGGGCATGAAGAAAATTTAAAAGCAATATCAATTGGAGTGCATAAAGCAACTTAAAATGATATATCAATAGGAGTGCATGAAGCAAGTTAAAATTAAATATCAGTATGAATGCATGAAGCAAGGAAAAATAAAATGTAAATAGGAGTGCATGAATCACGTTAAAATAATTACTAATAGTAGTGAATGAAGAAAGTTCAAATGAAATATCAATGGAAGTGCATGGGGTGAGTTAAAGTGAAATAGCAATAGGACTGCACAAATAAAGTTAATATAAAATGTGAATAGAAATGCAAGTAGAAAGTTAAAAGGATGTATAATTGGGAGACATGAGGAAAGTTAAAAGGAAATGTGATAAAGGGGGCATGAGCAAAATTTTTTAAAACGTATCAATAGGAGTGCATTAAATATGGTCAAAATGAAATATCAATAGGAATGAATGAAGCATGTTAAAAAAGATATTATTAGGAATGCACTAAGGAAGTTAAAATGAAATATCAATAGAAATGAATGAAGCATGTTAAAAAAAATATTATTAGGAATGCACTAAGGAAGTTAAAATGAAATATCAATAGGAATGAATGAAGCATGTTAAAATAAAATATTATTAGGAATGCACTAAGGAAGTTAAAATGAAATATCAATAGGAATGAATGAAGCATGTTAAAATATAATATTATTAGGAATGCACTAAGGAAGTTAAAATGAAATATCAATAGGAATGAATGAAGCATGTTATAATAAAATATTATTAGGAATGCACTAAGGAAGTTAAAATGAAATATCAATAGGAATGAATGAAGCATGTTAAAATAAAATATTATTAGGAATGCACTAAGGAAGTTAAAATGAAATATCAATAGAAATGAATGAAGCATGTTAAAAAAAAATATTATTAGGAATGCACTAAGGAAGTTAAAATGAAATATCAATAGGAATGAATGAAGCATGATAAAATAAAATATTATTAGGAATGCACTAAGGAAGTTAAAATGAAATATCAATAGGAATGAATGAAGCATGTTATAATAAAATATTATTAGGAATGCAATAAGGAAGTTATAATGAAATATCAATAGGAATGAATGAAGCATGTTATAATAAAATATTATTAGGAATGCACTAAGGAAGTTAAAATGAAGTATCAATATGAATGAATGAAGCATGATAAGATAAAATATTATTAGGAATGCACTAAGGAAGTTAAAATGAAATATCAATAGAAATGCATAAAAAATGTCAAAATCATATATCAATTGAAACTCATGTTGAAAGGTAAAACCCAATATGATTGGAAGGCACGAGGAAAGTTAAAAGGAAATGTCAATAAGAGTGAATGAAAAATATTTAAATAAAATATTATTAGGAAGTTGATGTGAAATATCAATAGCAGTGCTTGACGCAGGTTCAAATTAATTACAAATAGTAGTGCATGAAGAATGTGTAAATATCAATAGGAGTGCATGAAGGAAGTCCCAATGATATCAATGGGAGTCTGAAGAAAATTTAAATGAAATATCAATGAGAGTGCATGAAGCAAGGTAAAATGAAATATTAATAATAGAACAAATAGCAGAATGTAATTAAACATCAGGTTGACAAAGCATGTCAACCTGGATTCTATTACAACTACCTTTTGTTTACTCAATTTACACATTACAAACAAATAATCTCTCAAAGGGCATAACAAAAACTATCAATCAACTTCTTTTATTATAAAGAAGATGCTCTTACTTTGCAATGAAATCCTTATTTACGTCCAACTGTATTGGTGTAGAAAGGGCTGGAATTATTGTAACAATGTTCCTTGCGAATCTTTCTAACAATTCCATTGATCCAACATCATATTTTCTTAAGTGTATGTCATTGTCTGTTGTTGGGAATTCATTGTGGTCAACGCATTTCCAGTTTCTACAGCTGACATACAGGAAACGCTTACATTTTGATAGTTTCGTACTCAATATGTATGATTTAGTATCAATACTGCTTACGGAGACTTGGCATTTTACTGTTTTGCTTCTTATCCCGTCTTCTTTGTTAGTTGCTTCTGTTGTGGGGATATTTATCCTAATAAAGCCAAAGCGATTGGGAAACTCTGAATGATCTCGTTGTAGGAAAAGAAGCACCTTTTTTGTCAAGAAAGAGGTCCAAAATTTTGTTTCATATCTTTCGAATTTGAAAAGTTCTCTGGTTGTGATTTGTTCATGGTTGTTATGACAAGTAGGTTTAGTAGCTGCATTTTGTGATTTATGAGCATTTTCTACTAAAGTGGTATTGTTTAAAACATGGGTTATTTTTATTAACGCTTGGTCTAATATGACTACTTCGACAGTTTGGTAACCAAAGTGCAATGTCTGATTAATGATTCGTAAAACTTTGATCTCTGTTTGCCTATTTGTATATTGAGATGACACCAGTACGTTATCATTATCTATCCAACTAACAAATATACTCCGCCGTAGGCATTCTGCTTGAATCAAACATATAGGTCCTTGAGGAAAGCTATTTGTAGTTGTAATGTCATTCATTCTAAATATTCTTACCGTACCTGTGTTTTAAAAAGTAAAGAAGATGAAGTCTTCTTAAGAAAAAAAATACCCTTCATTAAAAACAGATAATTGAAAGAATGAAGAAGAAAAGGACAACAAACGACAACAGTCATTACATTGAATAAAAAATTACTAGGTTAATATAATACATAATCTTCAAAATAAGAGATTTATCAATATATGAATGTAAATAAGAATAAATATAAATATAAATATAAACAGAATGGACTCAGAGAAAGCCATAGATGTAAGAGCTTTTTCATGTGATAAGTCGTAAGCTTTATCGAAACGTAGGTCGGAAAAAGCTTACGGTTCATGACATGATAAAGCTCTTACATCAACAGGAAGACGTTTCTGGCATAAGGATGACTGTCTCAAAGAGGCTCATAATCAATTTGATAACAATAAAATATATATTTGTTAACTGATGATTTTATTTCAGAATTAAGAACTATTATAATATGCATAATATTGAATTGCTTCTGGACATTGGTGGTAAATTTAAATTTTTTAAAGCTCATGGTCTTAATATGAATAATTTTCATTCATTGCTGTTTATTCACTGTGTCTTTGATTCTCTTCCCTCACAGGTGAAAAGGCGCGGAAGGATAAGGGCTTATTAGTGAATTCCTTCCACCAGTAACTTACTATTAATCTCCTGACGTTTTACCAACTTTACTGTTTACTACTTTACATTATATCTGAAATCATGTTTGACTGTTCAATGTTAGGTCCTATGTCCTACGAAAAAGCTCAGGTTTCCTTCGTCCACATTTAGACACAGGGCTATTTTATAAACTGGATGAACTAATGCAAATCTGAAGATTAGTATCTAGGATATCAGCTATATAAAATGAATGTATTGAACAGATGCTAGATGTTAGGAAAAAGAACATTTTCTAACTCTAACCTATTAAAAGGGCTTCTTACCTTCATCTACAGAATGAAGATTAAACATATTTCTGCTGATTCCAGAAATTAACAGTAACTGATCATCTGGACTAAACTGTGAAATTTGAGAAAAATTCCATCGGTCTTGAAAGTGTAGTGTATTAATTTCATCAAAATGTAAATCGGAAATGCAATACACTTTTACAGTTTGATCTTTTAAGGTTGCCACTAAATATAGTCCATTGTTTGAAAAAGAAACATGGCAAACTTCATCGCAATGAAAAGCCGTAGAAATACACTTGATTGGCGAAAAGTAAAACAATCTTCGAAATTCGTCTTGCCAAGAACTCGCTTGCTTTGTTATTCTCTTTGGTTGTAAAGTTCTCCAATTTTCACAAAACATGGCTTTCCACACCACATCATCGAATGCTATGTTGTAGAAAAATCTGGATACCTTCCCAAAACTTACGACCTCTTTATACTTTAGATAAGAAAGAATTTGAAACCATACAGTTACCGGTAGATTTTCCCATGATGGGTTTGCCATCACTGACTTCTTTAAATAGGATTAAACTGGCAGTTGACTTTTTACTGTTTTATAATCTTTAACGAAAATGTTGTAAATCCTATGGGAAATCATTGCCAAATATTGAAGTTTTGGGAAGGTGGTTACTATTTTATTCAAAGTCATATTTTGAGAAAAATATCACACCACTCCTACAAAAAAATAATTTAATAAGTATTAATTATTTTAATATAAATGTTCCAGAAGAGAAAAATTTTACTTCCACAGAATTTTACGAGAAATATTTTACTTCCGCAAGGAACCTTTTGGTGCTTCATTACTACAACGTCTTATGCAGGAAAAGGAAATATTTCTCTTAAAATGAAACATTTGCAGTGAAAGTTACTAAGCAGCTTATTGATTTAATAGTAGATTATAATGGACAAAGTATTAAAATCCTGCAGTAGTGGGTAAATGGTTAAATCAATAGATTATCACGTATGAGGTTCGGAGTAATAGACCCGGTACCTTTCCTAGAAATACTGCGACCAACTGGTTTTTCCTTTACAAGTGGCATGTTTTTAGTTTGTATACACTTTTAGAGATAAATAAGTGGGATGTAAGAAATCAATAAATCAAAAATATTAAAAGGTACAATAAAAAAATATTTAAAACGAGGAAAGTGACTCGCCGGGCCCTAAGGAAGGCTCGATTGGCTTCAAGTCTGGTTTAGGGGGAAAAAGACCTAAAATAATAAGTAATAATAATTATATATGTATATGTGTATGCATGTATGCCATTTGGCATATACATGGCTTTTTGTGCCTGTTTATTTTTTTTTTTTGTCACCAAACTGGGCAATAACAAATATCAAGTCTCAATTCAATACTGCAACACCAGAATTAGTATTAGTAATATGATATCTTTCTATGTATTATCAGTTATCAGGCTAGGAGTGGAGAGTGCTGTAGTCATGAGTTGTTGTCATACAACCGTTTATGTAGTGTGCCTTCCCTCACTGGTTTTTGGGTGAAACTTGAAAGGTTGAAGTGATGTTACCATTTATATTTGGGTTTTTTATCTTACTCTGTGGCTACAGCACATGTGCCTGCTTTCAATTTACCCGGCTTATTTCTGGGTGATCAATGTGGGTTCTCATCCATCCATCACCAATCAATAATAATAATAATTCTGATGATGATGATAATAATAATAATAATAATAATAATAATAATAATAATAATAATAATAATAATAATATTTATAACATTATTAATCCCACTGTCAGTTATCCCCACGGACGCGGCACAAGGATACAGATTCAGAGATGGTCACAAAGTGAACCATTTCTTATTTATGGACGACTTGAAGCTATACGGCAAGTCAAAAGACGAGCTAGAAAGTCTAGTGAACACTTTCAAGACATTTACAGATGACATCAAAATGAGATTTGACATACAGAAATGCGCAACACTGATGATGCGAAGGGGGAAAAGGAAGAAGACGAAGGAATAGCAATGCCTGGCAATCAAGTAATCAGTGACCTTAGAGAAGCGGCGTACAAGTATCTAGGAAACACTGAAGCGGATGAGATTAAGATGAAAGACACGAAAGAAAAAGTGCAAAAGAAGTATACCCGAAGAGTAAAGTGTAAGAGTGTGTGGGACTGGAAAAGGCCAGTCTGTCAGATTATGTGAAGAGGAAGTGGGGTGAGGAGAGAAGGGAATCAGTGGATATGTTCTTGCAAGGCAACACCAAAGTAGGTCGGAAAAAAGACCAGACAGAACAACGAAAGCAGAAATGGAAGAACAAAGAAATGCATGGGCAGCATCTAAGACAAACAGAAGAAAGGGGAGCCAAATGTTTAAAATGGCTCAAAAACGGTATCCTCAAGAAGGAAACAGAAGGGTTATTGATGGCTGTTCAGGACCAAGCAATACCTACAATGGGGGATGGAAGTAAAAGTGATGGGATATCAGGGAGAGGTGAACTGTAGAAGTGTGGGAACAGACCAGAAAAAGTAATGCCCAAACTGTGTGAGTGCAAGAAGCTGGGACAAACAAAATATAAGAAACGACAAGGTGGCCAGCTTTCTCCACTGGAAGATGTGTAAGTAGCATGGCTTTGCAAGGATCAACAACTGGTATGAACACAGGGCCGAGGTGGTGCTGGAGAACGAGTGGGTCAAAATACTTTGAGATTTTAACATAAGAACTGATAGGGTAATAGAGACCAGAAGGCAAGATATTATAATGCAGGAGAAGAGAAAAAATATGACAACAATAGTGGATGTGGCGGTACCTGGTGATCAAAGAGTAAGAGCGAAAGAACAGAAAAAGATCGAGAAGTACCAGGACCTGGCTGTGGAAGTGACAAAGATGTGGGGAACGCCCGTGAAGGTTGAACCCATGGTGATTCGGGATCTTGGAAACAAACATGGACTAAAACAATGGATCAATGAGCTGGGAACGGCGGCAAGTGTAGCAGACAGGCTGCAACAGACTGTCCTGTTAGGATTGGCCACAATACTCCGTAAAATGTTGAATGTCTAAGTTTGATGGCCCCAAACAGACAACAACGTGGAAACCAGCCATGAACTGTGAGACGAGAAAAAGACCATAATATTGAAAAACAGAAAATAACAGAGCCAAGATTGCGGAAGCATGTGACGACATCATTATAGAACTAAGCAAAACTGAATTTAGAAAAATTGAAGATAAAGAATCACTACCTAAAATTACTGCAAAATCAAAAGCTACAAGATGATTCAACTTTATAACGTGGATCTGAGTGAAATATTCAATGAAACCGAAACCGGAATATGCAGTGTTTACAATCATATATATTCAACTACTAGAGCTGTCACTGTCCAATTAGGTGTAAAAATAAAAAAAGGAAAAAAACACGCTTATAAGATCTCTAAGTTGAAGGTAAAAATTCAAAAAGAAAATGAATGAAAGAAACTGAAAGCTTATCTTATCTTTTAGCTAAATCTGGTGACACTAAAACCTCTAAAAAGTATCGCCCTATCACTTGCCTTACAACCACTTACAAGTTATTAACCTCAATCATTACGGAAAGAATGTACAACTTTTTAGAAACAAATTCTATCCTACCACAAGAGCAAAAAGGTTGTCGAAGGAACTCATAAGGATACACGAACCAACTATTGATCAACCGAATGAGACTCGAAAATTGTAGAAAAGATAAAATAGTCTAATTTTATTCGCATCATGTGTGGTATTTTTCAAGGATCTCTCCGGCCCCACTTCTCTTTTGTAAGTCACTGATTCCTCTTTCAAACGAGCTTGACCACACTGGCTCAGGATATAAGATCTTTGGTAAAGTGATAGACCATCAATTTTACATGGACGATTTAAAGCTGTACGCGAAAAGTGATCAAGAACTAGAAGGGTTATTAACAACGGTGAAGGCGTTCAGTAATAATATATCCATAGACGTCGGCCTTGATAAATGTGCGAAAGTTATATTTGTTAAGGGCAGGCTTAGAGAGACCTCGTCCATTAATGTCGATGTAGATACTATTACACAGGGCAATAAAAGATAATTTATTTTTTTGTAATCAAAGTTGTTTATGTGATTCCAGTCAATATAATGAAGCTGAGTTTAAATATGTAATCAGGATTTCTCTATCGGGTCTAGATTTTTTATAATTAGCATTTTACGTTTTTCGAATTTCGAAAAATATGCCCGAAGATGGTACAATATTGCTAAGTAAAAATTGCAGGAAAATTATTATTTTGAGATGTATTATTTGTCAATTACCTCTCCAAATACATTGTAAAAGTGGCTTAAGAGCCACTTTGACAATCCCAAGGCGACCAAGGAAAATCATTTGTTTTGACGAACTTCTCACGATTTTCATTGAATATGGTTCTTTTGAGAGGCGCTATGCAAACATTGTGTTTAAAGGTTATTTATTTATGGATGATGAATAGATGAGATGCCGTACTCAAAACAAGCGTTGGAAAATTATGTAAAATGAGCTTAATGAAAAGGCTAATTTCTCTTTCATTATAAAACGTTTGGGTGATGGCATTATTTGATCAGACTTCTGTTTAGATTGTTTTTGCGGCATAACTTCAAAGAATAAATACCGCTTTCTACTTGTTTATAAAAGGTTCGGGTGATAGCGCTCCTTAGTTATGCTTCTGTTTAGAATTTCTTTGCAGAAATATATATTTTTTGGAAACAAGGGAGCCATGTTCTTTCTGCTTGGATATTTCGCCGATTCATTTTCCGAGAAGTTTCTCGGAAATCGTCTTAGTTTTTGATAGGTAAGTATTTCAGCATTAAATTTTCCATGGAATATATCTTTATCAGAATGCAATACCTACTAACAGCTTTTTTAGTGTATAGCTTACATAACTTTCCAACAAAACAGGTAATTTTGTAGATGAAGCACACCGGTTAAACGTTTACTTTCAGATTTCACGGATGTTCGACGTAAGCAATGTAACAACCACCCTGATGTATTTTGTTACGTATGTGGCAAATTCACAATTAAGCAGCAGAGACAAACCATAACTAGCCTGATCCATCAAGCGTACCATGCCTACTTTAAAATGAAGTTGGGTGACCAGGACAAACCCTGGGCTCCACACATACTTTGTACAACGTCCTATAACACAGTGAGCAATTGTTTTCGTGGCAAGCAGAGATATTTTTCTTTTGGAATACCAATGGTGTGGTGAGAAACCAAGGACCGCACTACCGACTGCTATTTTTGTCTTGTAAAAACAGCAGGATTTACAACGAGAACAAACAGGAATATAATCTATTTTGATCTAGAATCTGCCCGATTGCCTGTTTCCCATTCTGCAGAGTTTCCTCATCCAGAATCGAGATGTCATGAAACCAGCTCTGATACTACAGCTAGTTCAAGCCACTCAGATATTGAGGATACATCAGGAATCACTACTGGTCCGCTTAATCAGTTTGAAATGAACGATTTGATACGCGATATAGGTTTATCAAAAGCAGGTGCTGAGCTTCTAGCTTCTAGACTAAGTGAGAAGAAGCTGACTCAGAGTGATCTCAAAATTTCGTACTACAGATCTGGAGGCAGTGAATTTCTGAAATTTTTCAGTATTGACTGTGACTTCGTGTATTGTAAGNAGACTAAGTGAGAAGAAGCTGACTCAGAGTGATCTCAAAATTTCGTACTACAGATCTGGAGGCAGTGAATTTCTGAAATTTTTCAGTATTGACTGTGACTTCGTGTATTGTAAGGACATTAGTGGGCTACTTCTAGCTTTATATTTACCCAGTTACAATTCAAATGATTGGAGGCTGTTTATAGACAGCTCGAAGAAAAGCTTAAAGTGTGTCCTTCTTCATAATGAAAACAAGTTTCGAGCAGTACCTGTAGGTCACTCAGTAATACTAAAGGAAAACTAGGAGAGCATTAAAAAAGTAATTAATTTACTCCGATACTATGACCATAATTGGATCATATGTGTAGACTTGAAGGTGATGAATTTTCTCTTGGGTCAGCAGAGAGGCTTCACTAAACATCCATGCCATTTGTGTTTATGGGACAGTAGGGATCGGTATCAACATTGGGTCAAACAAGACTGGCTTCCTGGACCACAACTGGAAGCCGGGGGGCCAAATCTGATAGAGAAACCTTTGGTTGATCGTTCTAATATTGTACCTCCTCCACTTCACATAAAATTAGGCCTAATGAAGCAGTTCGTAAAAGCCTTGAACAAAGACCAAGAATGCTTTCAGCACATCAGACGAACTTTTCCCAGTTTGTCCTACAAAAAAGTGAAAGCTGGGATATTTGATGAACCCCAGATTCGGAAACTCATTAATGACAGTAACTTTGAAGGAACCATGACAGTTGTTGAAAAGGCGGCATGGACTTTATTTGTAGATGTTACCAAACAGTTCTTAGGGAATTATAAATCTCCAAACTACAGGAGCTTGATTGCTGATTTGCTGAACAACTTTCATAAGCTTGGCTGCAATATGACTGTCAAAATGCATTTCCTGAGTGTTGACCAAATATCAAGATCATACTGGTCAAATACAATGGATATGTTTGTTAGATGGCTGGCATTGGTCTTCGACAAAGAGAACTCCGATAAAACTATCTTTTTCTACTATGCATATTCCATAATTATGATAACAGTAGAAAAGGAAGTTTGTTTAAAGAAGAAACAACAAGGGAGGAAAATTCAATTTATTATTTTTTTTAAAAATAAACCATTCATCAAATAACATACTAAAAGGTATCAAAAACACCAACACAACTGTTATTTATCCAAAACCATATATTTTAAGATTTGAATAAAAAGGACGAATAAGCTATATAAACTTTAGTCCATGTTAAATATCAAATACAGACTTTGTTATCTCGGGGTTTAATCATTTAATTACTCCTAAAGCTGTTCTGCATTTAGAGGTCCTTGTTCTCCAGTAGATTATACCACAAAACGTAAGTAGGGCGTTTGGGGGTATGGAGAATACAGTTTGTATTGTACCTATGACTTCGACGGTACCTGGCCTTATACTAAGTTACCCCCCTCGAGAATGAAGAGCATTCGACAACTATGCACTGTCTCTATTAGAAAATGGATATATCTTCCCAGTAACACATCATCTTATGCACGATGCAAAAACTTGGGACTGTTTTGATTACTTATTCCATTTAATGTAGAAGAGTAAGCAAGACTAAAAAACCTTTAGTCTACAAGTGTGAGTCTAGTATTTTATTCATTTTACTTTATTTTATTACTGAGCAAAGAAGTGTCTATAAAAAACCCTCTGAACTTCACTTAATACAGGGATGGGTGCCCATTTACACTTAACTCAGTTTTAGAATTGACCAACTTATTGCTCTATTACACAATGGAGCACGCGTACAGGATACGCATTAAACATTAATCTATTATTATGTCAATTGTCTATAACGAAAAGATAAATCATCCAAGAACAAGAACAAGGAAAATACAAAAATGTAGAAGAGCGGCAATACTTGCTCGCGCTAAAAAGGTGAGAACATTAAAGCTATCGTAATGCCAAGGAACTTAAGGAATAGTGTCATTCTTAATTATCTGATGGAAATAAAGGCTATACAAAAAAAAAGAGCTGCGAAAGTAATTGACTGAATGATTTTGTGTGTGTGTTTGTGTGTGTATTTTGCGCTCAGTTCTCTCACTAGGAAGATTGGGATTGCAAAACACTTTATGAAATTTTGAAAACTGGCATGGTATTACAAATAAATTTAATTTTTGCAGCTGTGTAATGCCAGCGTTGAAAAAGGTACTGAAATTTTGATCTGTTTACGCTTTTGAATTTTAACTCTTAAGTGTAATCTTAATGCAGACAAAAGTTTAGTATTTTGGTATAGACCATCTCAGTCTCAGGTATGTGCCAGAAGAGAACTGTTTTTTGTCTAAGTGGGTTATGTGACACACGCATTCAGTCATCGTTAAGCAGTAAAATTCCTAATTTAACACCAGCACGTCCCAATATCTGTGCATCTAACGTAATCAAAGAGTCCGATCATTATAAACAAACAAACGAAAGATAACATATAAAAAACATTTTGTTAACTGAATTTTGTAACCAAGGTTACACATTCTCAGAAAATCCTGTCACTTTCGTCCCTTATCTTTCTGGTTGGTAGATCGTAACCAAGAAGCTGTTTTTCTGAAACCTAATGCAAAATAATCACGAAAATTACTTTGAATTCTTCATCTTTCTTCCTCATCTCTAGTACTTTTTTGCGTCTGAATAAAAAAGATTGTAGATTACATTTCCTTTGTATGTAAAGTTTTATTTAGAATACAACTTTTATACCTTTAGGCCTGAAATAATTTTTGATAAGATAGTCAGAGGGACATAGATAACCATTTATATTTTTACTCATTGTAAGAACAGTTTTATTGGGGACAGGTTTAAGAGAAATTCAGTCTAAGTAAGGGCTTCATTTCCCCTAAGAGCTGAGATGGGGACTGATGCTGTGGTCTAGTAAAGAGCACATCACTTCAGGACCTTCCTGTAGAATAGAAATACATGAAGGTAGTAGCGTATTGTTGCTGAGACACAGGCTTCATCCCCCTTTCAATTTTCTCCATCAATTATGGAGAACCTACTACAGAGCCAGAAAATTCATATAGCCACAATTCTGGCCATATATTTTGCAGTTTACATTATGGGGAGTGAAAATCTAAATAGTTACACTTTTGGGTGCAAACATTTTAAAATTTATACTTCTTCTAGGGGACTTCAAAGTACAGAAAAGGTGAAAAACTTAATGTAGTTTATCTCGCTTCTCCTTCGAACACATACATATGTGTGAAGTTTAAACCATTATCAAATTAAAAATAACATGTCCATCTCTAAGGCTTTGATCGAAATTTATCCTAGGCTGTCTCTCATATCTTTGGTAGATTTCAAGTGTTTAGTAATTTTTATATTGGTCCACAGATGTAATGCAGTAACTACAACACTTTTATGTCTGTGGCACATTTCTTATATTCAAAGTCTATCTTAAAAAATAAAACAGCCTATTGGTTCTTGTGGACTGAAATCCAAAACGTAACTAAATCCCTACCTTTACCACTATATAAACTGGAGAAAAATAATTATCTGAATTAGTTACCAACCTCTCGATATTGTTAGGGACCCATGATGTTCCTGTAGGGAGGATTCATTTGATATCAAATGATTTCTGGGTCTTTTATTGTAGTACCCCTGGTAAACAGTGGGCTCATTTTTGTCTTTCACAGATTCTCATCTATGAAAGACCCGAAAGAAAGCAAGAGATCAAGAAAAAGTGGGACAGAAAGCACGCAAGACAACATGAAATATAAAACATATCGATTGCCCCTCCAGGACCCTCCATGGGAAAGCCCTTTCTCTTGGATTGGTCTTCAGTCAGTGCTCAAGCATGTCGTGATCACCTGTTCTGCATTGTTTGGTCCTATAGCCGAAGCCCCGACCAAGGGGACACCATAGCTCTAAACTTGATCTCAGCCAAAAGGCCGAGGAATAATCAGATCCAATGATTACTACAAAACCAAATTCTAAAATCAGGTAAACGTTTACCCTACCACCAGTTAAAATAATTCAGGTAAAAATGGTAGAATTGACAAGGGGATTAATTGATAGCTAATACCTTGTAGGAATTGGAAAAAACCTTACACACAATTTCCAAGTAGCATAAATTTCACTGCACTTTTTACTCAAGTGAGACCAAACACAATCCAATCAATGAACGTTTGTGCTTAATACATTGGCGGAAAAGAAATTTTTACATTTGATATTTTGTTTCTTAAATAAATATATACTTTATTCCTATGAGATATTCAAAAAGGTTTACTACAGGACATAGAAGTGGAATATATCAGAGCCTTAAAACTCAGTTTTCTTGGAAACTGCTGAAGATATTAAAAAGGTTTATGAAACAAAATTTATTTAGAATGGCAAACTTTTGGGGAAAATAGAAAAATAAAAATAAAACCAAAGAGTGTATAACATGCTGTTGTGATTTGTAGAGTGCAATGTTATTTTGTTTTATTTGTGAACATGACAGTCCATAGGCTACCCTAATATTAAATCACATTTTACAACATGAATTTTCCATTTTATGTGCATTAATATCAGGGATAAGTGGAATGGAATACTTTTTATTTTATGAAGTTTATTTTACATGAAGGCTCGCTCACACAGGTTCTGCACCTTAGTGTGGACGTCTATTTCTTTCCTTTATTTACATCCCTTTGCAAACGTCGGATGATAGAGTGCCAGCAACTTACAGTAGCTATTTCTCTTAAAGTAAATTAAATTATATACAAAGAAAATTCAATTACTGATTCCTTAAGCTATTCCCATTGTTTGAAATTTGCGTCATCCTTATTCTCGGAAAAAATTACGGCTTATCAAATTGAGTTTTTGTTTGTTAAAGTTTATTGATTTTGAAATTAATTTATCGATTGTTGGTAGTAACTTATCCCTTATTGCATTTGATTTAGAAAAGGAAGAAAAGTGAAAATATGTGTACACTGAATTGCATTGATTGCCACATGTTTTGGCACATGCGCTGTGCGGTGTACACTCTGAGCCATATCATTCTAAAAACTAATCTTTCACTCGAGCGGACTATTCCTTTTCGAACATCCTATCGTTGGACAACACATCCTAATCATGGCTTCAGCGCTTAATCTTCTATATTCATTTTCTAAATTTCCGTTTTATTAACACGATGGTATCTTTTACTATTTACGCTTGCTTTACAGCAAAACGCTGTTTTCCTGGTAATTAAATGTCTTGTTTTTTATTTTTTATTTTTTTTAAACCATGCAAGGCATAATGCCGCTAAATTTATGGATGGAACTGAAAAGAAATGACCGGGAGAAAAAGAAGCAAGAAAGAAAAGAAGAAAAAACAAAGTCAAGCCAAGGGATAAGATTTAACCTTAGACTTAAAAATAATCAAGTCATATGATGTGGAAAAGCACTCAGAACCCAGAGTTCTACAATCTTGTAGTCCGAGAAAAAGTGACCAAGTCCGGTGGATAAAGACATTGAAGGAAACTTGTCACACGAAATAAAATGCACATTAAGCTAGTCAAAACAATTAAAGGTTATCAGAACCCTTCCCATACTAATACTGAAGGGTCAGAGAGCCCAACACCCCCTCACTTTTTGGCAAACTATTTAAAAGTACCCTTTCCAAAACCCCCAAAGTACCCTTTTTGTATAATCCTTTGCCCGAATTATCAACGTAAGGTAAGATCCAGAACATGCTCATAACGATAATTGCAATCAAGGCTTTCCATGAGAAGGATTGTCAGCATTGTTTTCACAACTTTGCATTATCTCCAGATCAGACATTGTCATTGCCGATCATCTGTATCGAAAGAATGAACAGGAAATTATAATGGGCACAGTGCTGACAGGTGTTAGTCATACACGTATTACAAGCAGTGTGATTTACGGAGCTCAGCCAAATAGTCATATTATCTGAGATGTGACAAAAATCGGACAAGTAGAACATCTTACAAACAAATTGGAGGAACTTTATGGGAGTAGACATGTGCCCATTTTTTAACCTGCCCCATTTTTTATGCTTCCTTCGTCCCTGAGATTTGGAGTCATAAAGTTAAAAACACGTTTGCATACTCAATTATTACAAAATGATTACAAAATTAATTACTCGATTCTTCTTAATCTTTCGGGCTGCTCCCTCTTAGGGGTCGCCACAGCGGATTACACGCCTCAATTTGCAGCAGTCAACATCATCTTCCTTTCTCACTCCCATCCCCTCATGTCGTCTTTTATCACATCCACGTAGCGTCTCCTTTCTCTTCTTCTCTTCCTCCTCTCTAGCAGAGTCATGTCTATCATTAATTATTAATATTAATTACTCGATTATTACTTTCAAAAATTGAAGCACTTTTCTGTTTATCTTATGGCAAAGGTTTAAGTACTGAAGAAATTAACCCTTGCTGTGATCCTTGTAAAAATGACAGCATTTTTTAAAAAATAGCAAGTAAATACAAAGAAAGATGATAATTTTAAATCAATTAATGTTAATTTTTAATCTGAGTTTTTTATTACGAGAAAACAAGAGGAGATTTGGAAGTAAGGTTAACTTCTCACACAGATTAAAAACTCAATATCAAGATGAATAAACTATAATTAATGTCGATGTCAGACGACACAGATATGGATATGAAAGCAAATAAAGAATACCCTAATAATAACATAACTTTTTAATGCCTATACTTAAAAAAGATTGATAAGGACAGAATAAAGATATTAATAAAAAAGAATGCATGAAAATGTATTAGAATGCTTAAGATTTCTTGACAAGATGTTCCTGACAAGGTTTAACAGCGTTTTACAAGACTTTGTAGCCTTTTTTTCACTAAAATAAAATCTAAAAATTTTACATCAAATCAGAAATGTCTTATTTATTGTGCAGCTGTTGGTTAAAGAAAATTGGTTTTTTGAAGCTGCTTTTTTTGTGTATTAGAAATATCTTTCATCAGTGTTAAGGGACATTGCAATCTTTTTTAATATCTGGTATATTTAAGAGATATTTTACTAAAAAGGACTATAAAACATATCAATTATTTTATACAAAAAGCAGCTACTGAATCTTAATTACATCAGTTATTTAACTTTTGATGGATTGTGAGGTATAGTAAAGATGCAGTAAAGATAACCAAGAACTTATTTGTTTGTGTTATTTCAATCTATTGCATACAATAACAGACATTTCTCGGGCTATTTTTTGTTTAATTATTTGATTTCTTAGTAGTGCTAAAAGCCTACTGACCAAGAAAGCATATTAAAAAAAAGAAAACCATCAACAAAAAAGTCAAAGAAAAATGGATTTAAATCATTGATTATGACTGTTATGGATACCTGCTCTACTATTGTTGACATCTATCTCATGTCCTTAAATAAATTATTTCCGTAACTTAATCAACCTAGATCAACCTTATCTTGTGCTATTTCAATAGGTAGCCACGCCCTTTCTATTTATTGAGATAAGATGTTTCTCCTTGAAAGGAGTCATCGTTCTGCGGATTGCACCACTCTTTCATCATCATGGTGTGCTATACTGCAGCACAGCGTCAGCGATCATGGCTCTCCACTGTCTCCGATCACCCATGTTGATGAAAAGTTCGCTGCTGTCCTTCTTCGGTCACCGCTTCAAGTTATCCCTTAATAAATATCTAGTTCTTCCTCGTGTTTAATTCCTCATACAGTCCCAAGTTAAAATAGTGTTTTCTAAACCACCACTTCTCACAATATGTCCAATGAATTATAACTGTATAGTTATTGTTGTCTGCAAGAGATCAGGTTTAGTATCATGTACAGACCCCCTCCGCCACACTTGCTCATTAGAAATCCGATCTGACCACACTATATCGATCATACGACGAATGCACCATGTTTCTGCGTTTCTCAATTTGCGTTTTGAACATTATAGTAAAGACTATGATTCGCAAACGCACAACATAACTGCCATATGTATGATTTCAAAATCCTATACCTTGTGATCCACGAAATGTTCTTAATTCTCAACACATTGACCAACTTGATAAATGCCTGTTTTCCTTGTGCAGTCCTAGAGTTAATATCATGCGTCGATTAGTCATTTGATGTAATATAAGATCTTGGATAGTAAAAATTATTTACTTGTTCTATGACTTGACCATTAATAGTAATGCTGCAGACTGGTATATGCGGTTCCTTCGTGATCACAATACTCACTGTTTCCTTCCCATTTAGACCCTGTCATTCAATCTCTTTAACAACAATGTTTGGTAATCTCTGAATCTCATACTCTGATGTTGCAATTAAAACAGCGTCGTCTGCATATCGAAGGCTTTTTTCAACTATACCATCAATGGCAACACCAATCCCATCATCAAGTTGAAAGATGTTCTCGCTACATAGATTAGACAGATCTGGTAACATCACGCAACATTGTCTCACTTCTCTTTGAATCTTCTTTCACTCTCCAACTTCTTCTTCAACTCTAATTGCTGCGGATTTATCCCAGTATAAATTTTGTAATAACCTTAGATCTTTGCCCTTCACATCAAGTTGCTTTAACATGTCCATTAGATTCTCTTGTCTGACTTTGTATAGTCAATAAAACATGCATAAAGGTTTTGATGTTTGGCCAATGACTCGCACACTTAAATGTTTGACAACCAATAGGAATGTGGAAAACGATATGGCGCAATTTAATGAATCACTAAATCATAAAAAGGTATCCTGTTTAAATATTAGAGAAGATAGCTCAGTTTCAGAGCAGAGGGACACCAATGCAGCAGGCTTTGTTCAAGGCTTTGCTTTGCTTGTGCTGTCATGGTCACTACCTGAGGTATAGGGGAAAGAATAGCACACGTAAGTGAAAGTTATGGTTGAAAAAATGACCTGGTGAAGGACAGGTGCCGATAGGAAGTGGTAGAGTACCTGGTCATATTAGCCCTAGGCACTGTTTCAAATCCAGTTCAGTGCAAACATTTTACAGGACGCACATTGATAACAGCATATCTTTTTGTTGAAGTGTTTTATCCTGTATAAGGATTCATTATAAATAAATAAATAAATAAATAAATGTTTATCACTTTTCTACAAAAAGAAAGACTTCGTTGTCTGTGTCCACGACAAGCAAGAAAAGGAATTAGGCACAAAATTATCATCTTAGTAACATTTGGAGTAATTAGTCATTTAAAAGAGGATTTCAATACCTGTGAAATTTATACTAATAATGACAATTTTTCCAATAAAGAAACTTTGAATTTTTATACCGTTTAAAAAATCACTATAAAAAACCAAATTGATTATCAGTTATTAGTGCTAGAACCGATAAATTGGTTTGACGAAAAAGTCTTTCTTTCAAAATATGTCCACACCGTCCCAATTTTCGGTACCCTTAACAAATACGCTGTCGGCAATTGTAGACAGAATCTGCAAGATTAAAATCAACATGTCCTTTGTTAAAGTTTGTCAGCAAACCCCAAGAAGAAAATGGCCTTTATTCAATTAAAGGAAGGGTCTGGACAAGCAAACAAGTACTTTCATCATCATGAGTACTCTAAGTTTCCAAAGTATGCCACTTCCCATAATCGATTTAGATCAAGAGGTAAGTTCTTGAAAAATTAACTATTTTTATTAAATTAACATTTCTCAGGCTTTTTTACTCATGGGTATTTATTCATCTCTGTATTTCCTTAACAAGACAATGTTTAGGATCTCTATTTAATTTGGAATGACATCTAAAAGATTAAAATTACATTGACACATCCACTAATAATATTGCTATTATTTGCCTTTTTCACCATTTTTAAAAACAATTTCTCTGCGTCTTAATCCCAGAATTTTTTTGGATTTAACGTCATTTACCCCAGTAACTGGGGCTCAGACTGTACCCTTCATAGGGACTTGTATTTGGCAGGTGAGGAATTTCTTGTCCAGATGTTCTTTCTGAAGGCAACCAATGGCTTTTCCTTATGTAAAGTTCTAAAGTTGTTCTGCGGTCTCAAGGAATCGAACCCTGAAACTCTAGATTACCTTACATCTTCACTAACCATAAAGCCACTGCTCCTCATTGGATAATTATGGCCTCTTGATTTCGCGGCGTTATTGAAATACATTTTATCTTACATTCGTATATCTTAGTTGCATTTCCCTTACTTCTCATTAAAGAAGTATTTTTAGAAGTATTTACAGAATTCAAATTTTTTCCAAAGGGCATTTGATACATTATTTATCCCGTTAAGTGATATAAATATAGTTCAAATGTTGGCATCATGTGTTAAAGTTGTGATAGTAGTCCCGTAAAAATTGTAATTTGTTTTCTAAAGCTTTTCAGAAGTTCTTTTTACTCGATCTGAAACTATTTATTTTGCAGGTTTGGTAAAAAATGAGCAGAGAGAGAAGATGTTGAGTAAAGGGGTTTCTGATGAAGTTTTGTATTTATTTGTAAAACCACACACGAGTTTTAGTCTAGGTGAATAAATTTGAGCTCACATGAAAGGCTTTTTTTGTTATTATCAGAGGCAAACATGTCAATGTATTGAATAAAATAACTGGAGAGAGTGATAAAGTAAGCATCCTAATTGACGAATATTTCCAAGGGAGGAAAAGCACCCTCTCCAAGATTATAATTAGANTTCTAGACTGTCTCATTTTATGATTGCAGCATTTTAAATAGCTTGAAAAGATGCAAAGATCATCAATGTAAAACATAATAAGTTGTTTTCAATTGCGTTTTCACACTTGCTTTTTCTAACAGATCCTACCAATGTCTACAAAAGTAGACATAGCTAAAAGACACCTTTCCCATCAAAGGATTGCAATCAAACTTTTTTCACATCTATTCTAGCCTAAGGCGGATATTCACACCAATTTTAGTAATAAAAGAAGTTAGGGGGGCATGCTTGGGAGAATATGGGTTAACTATTTATATTAAATTAACATTTCTCAGGCTTTTTTACTCGTGGGTATTTATTCATCTCTGTATTTCCTTAACAAGACAATGTTTAGGATCTCTATTTAATTTGGAATGACATCTAAAAGATTAAAATTACATTGACACATCCACTAATAATATTGCTATTATTTGCCTTTTTCACCATTTTTAAAAACAATTTCTCTGCGTCTTAATCCCAGAATTTTTTTGGATTTAACGTCATTTACCCCAGTAACTGGGGCTCAGACTGTACCCTTCATAGGGACTTGTATTTGGCAGGTGAGGAATTTCTTGTCCAGATGTTCTTTCTGAAGGCAACCAATGGCTTTTCCTTATGTAAAGTTCTAAAGTTGTTCTGCGGTCTCAAGGAATCGAACCCTGAAACTCTAGATTACCTTACATCTTCACTAACCATAAAGCCACTGCTCCTCATTGGATAATTATGGCCTCTTGATTTCGCGGCGTTATTGAAATACATTTTATCTTACATTCGTATATCTTAGTTGCATTTCCCTTACTTCTCATTAAAGAAGTATTTTTAGAAGTATTTACAGAATTCAAATTTTTTCCAAAGGGCATTTGATACATTATTTATCCCGTTAAGTGATATAAATATAGTTCAAATGTTGGCATCATGTGTTAAAGTTGTGATAGTAGTCCCGTAAAAATTGTAATTTGTTTTCTAAAGCTTTTCAGAAGTTCTTTTTACTCGATCTGAAACTATTTATTTTGCAGGTTTGGTAAAAAATGAGCAGAGAGAGAAGATGTTGAGTAAAGGGGTTTCTGATGAAGTTTTGTATTTATTTGTAAAACCACACACGAGTTTTAGTCTAGGTGAATAAATTTGAGCTCACATGAAAGGCTTTTTTTGTTATTATCAGAGGCAAACATGTCAATGTATTGAATAAAATAACTGGAGAGAGTGATAAAGTAAGCATCCTAATTGACGAATATTTCCAAGGGAGGAAAAGCACCCTCTCCAAGATTATAATTAGACTGATATTCCATAAATAATAGAAAGAAATAACGTCTCAGCTTTCTGTGGAAAGGTATCTTTTGGGTGTTATGAATGTAAGCAACAAGCCACTTTCTTCTCCATTGTTTCACACCCCGAAGGCCAGATTTTAAATCATTTTATGTTCAGTTGCCTTGTGAAGACTGCCAGAGTATAGGTTAGTGTCACCAGCATAGATATTGATCGGCGGAAACAAATTACCAGGAAAATCATTGTTGTTAAGGAAAGGAGAGATTTGGACCCTGAAGTAAAAACTAAACAGTTATAATTCCATTCAATGTGACAGACATTCTACGACCTGAGAGAAAGGACTAAAGGTTTCCAAAGGTCCTTTAACAAATAACATAACCAGAAAGATTACAGAGAAAGCCAGTGTGCTACACCTTATCTGACTCCTTGAAAATATCGAAAGCTATATTTCGTCATTCACCAGATTATCTGTAAACCTACAGATACGTTTTGTGGATGCAGTTAAACTGTCACCAATGACGCTAGACCATCTAAGCCCATACTGAACATTAACATAGGAAACTAGGTTTGCAAGACTTCTACCAGTACATTGTAGAAAAGTTATCCAACTCCCTTAACAATGACAGAAAAGAAAATTACAGTTTCCAATCAATCAGGTTACATGATTTTTTGACGTTGGGAACAAAATTGAAAACTTTCTAGAAAGGGGAAAACCAAAACTCAAGTAAGCAAAGATACAAATGTTTGGACAGGAATGGAGATAGCTCAGAAGCAAAATCTTTCCAAACAGCTACTGGAATCAAATCATGACCCTACGTTTTTAATGCTAAAATGCACGAAGATTCTTTGTACTTATGAGGACAAAGTCCAAAATCTAAGTAGACTGGCAAAGAAAAAAACACTACAATTTAGAATGGAACTGACGATAGAGAATTTAGGACAAAAATTAACCTTTTGTCCAGAGGATAGAAAAAGGTGAACACCATCAAAGAGTGGAAAAATAACCGATTGGCCAGAATTCAGTACATTATTATAACAGTAATGATCGGGACATGTGGAAATTTATAAAGGGTCTCACAAGAAGCTAATTTACCAAACGAGGCCATGTCTGTAAATGGGAGACTGATCAGCGACGCTAAAGCCAAAGCCAACATCTTCGTCAATCATTACGCCAACGTCAGTAAGCACGATACATCTACCGCTGGCCAAACACTTAACCGCAAAGTGAAGAAACGCCTCGATGCTCCCTTTGCCGAAGACAAGAGCTTCCCTGACTTCTGTATCAAAGAGCTAACGTCCGCAATCCAACGCATAAAGAGGAAAGGTGCCGCTGGTCCTGACAACATCCCAGCAACTTTCTTAAGGGCTCTTGGACCGATCGCTTTACAAGAACTTCTCGCCATCTTTAACGACTCGTTTCAACATGCTGACTGCCCCCCTATATGACGAGTGGCCATTATCATTCCAATCCTGAAAGCTGGCAAACCACCAAGTGAAGTTGCATCGTACTGGCCTATCAGTCTGACATCATCCGTGGTGAAACTTCTTGAAAGAATGATCACTGACCACTTATTCTACATCGTGGAAATGGGAAATCTATTCAGCAGGTTCCAAGCAGGCTTTCGAAAGGGTCGTAGCTGCAAAGATCAAATTCTACGACTTGTCCAAGCTATTGAAGATGGTTTCCAAAAGAAACCTATGAACCGATCTGTGCTAGTTCTGCTGACTTAAGTAAAGCCTAGACACCATCTGGCGTGAGAAACTACTTCTACACATGTTCAACATGGGGATCCTGTCAAGTCTCATCCATTTGCTACATTCGTTCTTGAACAACCGCCGAGCCCGCGTCCAGCTCTTCAATGTGCTAAGTAACAGCCGGTGTTTCCATCAAGGGTTACCTTAAGGTTCAGTTTTGTCACCGCTACTGTTCCTTTTCTACATCAACGACCTGGCAACCAAACTCTCTGACGAAACTGTAAATGCTCTATTTGCTGATGACGTCTC
>RDPX01000151.1:865789-902830 GCA_003991215.1 Morbakka virulenta
GTTCCCGGTAACGAACTCGCCGATAAAGCAGCTAAAGAAGCCACCGAACTGCCTTCTGATACTGTTCTGCCGATATTCATGTCTAGTGCCGCGAAAGTCATCAACGATGTCATCAAAGATCCTGACATCCCACGAGCAGACGAAAGAAATCTACAAACAGTACCGTCCAAACATCGACGAAAGAGCAATCAATTCCAGTAAAGATGAAGTATTATTGGCTAGATTACGAGCAGATCACCATCCAGCCCTATGCGCATATCTCCACCGTCTGGATCCTGACACCGATTTGATTTATCCAAAGTGTGAACAACATTCACACACACTTCAACACTGGTTAATTTCATTTCCAGCATTGGACTGTATCCGACAACAGATGTTTGGTCACCATCAAGGAAGACGTGAGTGGCTTGCCACTCAACCTAAAGCAGTATTGGCGTACGCTAGGAAGACACTAGTCGACTTAGACGTCTAGCAATTTCAAATCGCTAGCCCGTACACACAAACACACACACACACACACATTATTATAAATCTTCCAGAAGCTTGAACAACCAAGCCTTTAAGAATAAATTTTCTCTCAACTTCGCTCAGTAAACCTAGATTTAGTATCAGAAATCACCCTTTTACAAACTTTGCTAGCTCATCTGAAAGAAACGCGAGATTTATCAGTTCCAGTATATTAAAAAACTGAACTAATAAATAATTGCGATGAGCAACAGTAAAAAAACATTGAGCATTGAACCATGGAGGAGAACGAGGTTTGACTAGGTAACTACGACTGTGTGCAAATGTTTTATGACCCCCTTGTAAACATTTTGTGAATTGCATTTCAGCATCAGAAACTGATTTGATAAAGACTAAATTCCATTTAATATCTCGGAGAAAATTTAAGAGCCCATTCTAGTCATCGTGGCCAAGTTGAAAAATTTGTGATTATGTGGCTTTTTAACAAGATCGGAACACATTAGTCTGTACCTCAAGAGTGACAACAGCGTGATTAAAAGATCTAGGAGGTAGCAAGGATGAAATTGTATACGTTTTCCTGAGTATAGGTGTCTGAGTGAGGGAGTCTTGTTCGAAAATTAGGAAATTGTTAAAGCTTATGGGCACGAGCGAAGTTATAATTTTCAGATCTGGCAGTCCTATTATCATGCCTAAATCAGGATTTGTGATGAGCATTAAAGTCTCTAAAGAAAAAAAACAAACGTTATGACCTTTTCTCATCGCTTTATCAATGGCGTCTGATACTATTTTAGTAACTAAGAAAGAATCAAAGGAAGGGGGATTGATACAATAAGAATAAGTTACAAGTGGCGTGATAAAAAGAGAACGCAAAATGCATCAAGACGTATCATTACTTTGAGGTACATTTTTGCTAATAGCTGGAAAATTCTGTCGAGTTAAGGTAGCTTGACCGAGAATCGAGTTGTAGATTCCAGTTAAAACTAAAGCACATATTTTTTCTTATGAGGATCACTAGCACTAACACTGTCATTTAGGCTTGTACACCGGAGTCCAAAGTTATACAGGGATTCAGGGTGAAGGAAAGATTCATGAAAAATTGCAACGAAGACCTCTGGTATTAATTAAATCTAAGGGGTATTTTTGAAGAAAATATATTTTTACTGGTCTGTATATACGTAGTAATACCACGTCTCGACTCTATTAAGTCAGTCTTGAGTCTATGAATTCTTTGTACCCACTGAATACTGATTTCTGTTTTGTACCTTGGGTCGTTTCTTGGATTGGACTTGTTGTAAAGATGTTGTAGATGCCTAAAAACGTCATCTAGCCTTAGACTGTCAACATGTTGACTAACCGAGCTCTTTGGAGATAGTGGTATTAATGAATGACAGCAGAAACTCTGTACATCACATTGCACTCCTAATACAGGAGCAGTGAGAAGGTAACACTACTACCTCTGTTTAAGGTAAAACATCATCAGATCTAGGAAGGATGACAAACAAGCCTGAGTGGATCCTTTTCAACATGAGATAGACTTAACCCTGCTAGGTGCCAACCTGGTTCTTCAAAGACCTCAGGAAAAAATAAATCTGCAAATGACAAATGAGAAGTAACAGAAGTGTACTATTGGTTAAAACTCTTTCCTTCAAGCTTTTCTAATATGCTTCACTGCGGACGCGAAATTTTGTAGAGTTGACTGACCTGGAATCGACAACTTTTGTCACTGAGGTATTTTTTATCGTTCACAGTTCTCAGTAAAATCCAGTCACATTTTTTATGAGTGGTCTCAATACTGGCTTTTGATCTAATTTTCTGGGTGGTGACTCGATTTCCTCCCTTAAACGTCAAAAGACGATACTAATGCTTAACTTCAGGTCCTGTTTACTTTGGGACAGTATGGATTTCTTGCAGGACATTACTTCTTCTTCTTCTTCTTCTTTGCAGGTTCCCAAAGATCAGGGGTCTGCAGCACGAATCTTCCTTCTCCACAGTAGTCTTTCCATTGTCTGTTCATTTCTCACTCCTTTCTTCTCCATGTCTCTCCTGATAGTATCTCGCCATCTCAACCTCTGCCTTCCCCTTGATCTCTTTCCCTTCACTGGCTCTGCCCATGCTTTAAAAATCCAATCCTGTTCCTCTCTTCTTCGAACGTGGCCATACCACCTCAGCCGAGCCTCACGTAACTTTTCTGCAATGGACACTACACCTGCACTAGCTCTTATTTCTTCATTTGTGCATCTCTCCATCAAAGATATGCCCATTATCCACCTCAGCATTCTCATTTCTGTGCGTACAAGCAAGTCCTCCTCATATTTTCGCAGTGCCCAAGTCTCTGCTCCATATAACAGCACAGGCCTTACCACAGTCTTGTATATCTTGACTTTCACTCTTCTTGGGATTCTTCGGTCACACACAACTCCTTTCACTTCCCTCCACTTGTTCCAGCCGCACTTCACCCTTTCCTTTACTTCTTCTTCACATCCTCCTGTATCTTTGACAGTGGACCCCAAGTACCTGAATTTTTCACTTTGCTTCAGTTCTGTCCCATGTCTATCTTTGACTTCTATCCGTTCCTCACCATTCTTTGAGCTTACCATCACTTCTGTCTTACCAGCATTCATTTTCAGTCCCCTTCTCTCCAGTGCACCCTGCCAGCGTCCTAGTCTCTCTTGCAGTGCTTCCTTGGAGTCTGCGGTGATTGTGAGGTCGTCAGCATATAGTAGCTCCCAAAGGTCATCCTGCTGGACTTCTTTGGCGAGCTCGTCCATCACTGTGATAAAAAGGAACGGACTCAGTGCCGATCCTTGATGGAGACCAACTTTGACGGGGAATGGTTCAGAAGTGGCCCCCTGCATTCTCACAGCCGTTCTTGCATCTCTGTACATTTCTTCCACCATCCTCACCATCTTTTCTGGTACTCTTTTGCGCCTGAGTGCCCAAAACACAACATCTCGAGGTACTCTATCATACGCTTTCTCAAGGTCTACAAACCCAAGGTACAGTTGCTGATTCCCCTCCAGCTTCTTTTCCTGAATTTGTCTCACAATGTAGATTGCATCTACCGTTCCTTTTCCCTTCATGAAGCCGAACTGCCTTGCATCAATTTCAACCACGTTCCTGATTCTTTCATCCACAATTCTCTCCATGATCTTCATTGCATGTTCCATTAGCTTTATTCCTCGGTAGCTCCCACACTCAAGATTGTCTCCTTTCTGCTTGTATATGGGTACAATGTAGCTGCTCCGCCAATCATCTGGGATTCTTTCTTCATTCCATATTTTTCTGCATAGGTCTGTGATCCATTTAACACCTTCATTTTCCAGTGCTTTCAGCATATCAGCCGTGACTTCTGATGGTCCACCAGCTTTGTCATTCTTCATTTTCTTCAATGCGCTCCTCACTTCTTCCTCTGAGATATCAGCCATTGGGCCTTCTACTGGGTCTGCTGCTTCTAAACCTTCACGCTCATTTTCAACATTAAGGAGTTGGTCGAAGTACTCCTTCCATCTAGTCGCTATCTCATTTGTGTCATACAGCACTTTGCCATCCTTGTCTTTGATGATGTTAACGCTTCCAACATCCTTGGATTTTCTAGCTCTCATCTTCGCAACTTTGTAGATCATGCTTTCGCCTTCTTTACTATCTAACTTTTCATACCATCCTTGGGATGCTTTCCACTTTGCTTCAGCCACACAGCGCTTAGATTCTTTGCTTGCTTTTCGATATTCTGCCTCTGCTTCAACTGTTTGCACTTTCTTCCACTCTTTGAAAGCCCTCTTTTTCTTTGCAACTGCCACTTGCACTCTCTCTTGCCACCACCATGTTTCCCTTTGCACCGATCGCCCACCTTTGCTCCTTCCACATACCTCTTCTACTGCACCCTTGACAGCTGTTTTTAAGAGATGCCATTCTTCCTCCACCTTCTCACATGTCCTTCCTGCCTTCCTTTCATGTACCACCTTTTTGAATTCCTGCTTCTTTTCCTCCAGCTTCCATGCCCTGAGCCTTGGGATCCTGAGATGTTTCTGTTGATTCTGAACTTTCCATTTCATATCAATCACGAGCAGGTGGTGTTGGGTCGCTATCGCTTCTCCATTAATCACTGTGCAGTTCTGTACCTGCAGCCTCTCTCTCTGGCGTACTATTAAATAGTCAATCTGGGTGTTCCTACCTCCGCTGCTGTAGGTGACCAGGTGCTCCTTTCTCTTCTTGAACAGTGAGTTGGCACATACAAGTTCAAAGGCCTGTACCACTTCTAGAATCTTCTCACCTTCTTCGTTTCTCTGCCCATACCCAAAACCACCATGTTCGCTTTCAAATGCCCCTCGCTCCTCTCCAATATGTCCATTTAGGTCTGCTCCAATGATGATCTTCTCCTGTGATGGGATCCTGCTGACTGCTGCCTCAAAAGACGTCCAGAAGCTTTCCTTCTGCTCAATGCTGCAGCCTACTTGGGGTGCATAAGCTGAGATGATATTCACTACATGCCTTCCCATAATAACCTTGACAACCATTAGCCTATCTGACTCTCTTCCAACCTCTATTATGTTGTTCTCAAACTGTCCACTCAAAACCACACCGACTCCATTCCTGCCATCTACTGAGCCACTGTATACCAGCTTACAGCCATCTCCCAGGTGCCTTACTCCACTTCCTTTCCATCGAACTTCCTGTACGCACAATGCACTTACTTTTCTTCTTCTCATACAGTCTGCCAGTTCCCTTCCTCTCCCCGTCATGCTACCAATATTCCACGTTCCAAATCTGATTTTTGCTTCCACTCGCTTCTTTAGCCGTGCCCGTGGACTGCACGGTACCCCTTGCCTTCCCACGCCAGTCGGGGCCTGGCGCGCGTCGTTTACGGAGTACGCCCTATCCTTCTTTGAACAATCTGATGAGATTCGTGCCATAGTACTGGAGCGCTGTTTTACGGTCGCATGCCCTTGCTGACACCAACCACCCTCTTATCAGGGGGTGGGCCCTTAGCCTTTGGTAGTCCCCTACCCACTCACAAGGCAGTGAGGTCATTTAACCCATGACTGGGGGATTTTTAACCCAATACCTGGGGGAGCAATGGGTGAGTGCCAGGGCGTGTTCCACACACCAGTGGGCCATTCGCACTGCACCTAACGGGGAGCTCCTCCTCCGGTGACAGAGTTCGGGCTGTAACCCCCTAGCCAGAGCCTCGTTAGCTCAGGGACCTCATGGTCCCCTACCCAGGGCACACTACGGGGAGGTGAGGTTGACTTGGCCGCAAAGTGGGTCATAGACAGGTGGCACAGTGCCACTTTTCGACATGGTCTAGTCTACCCTTTCACAGTACAGGACTGATCCTGGCACTCGCGCCCCTTATGCCACTTGCAGGACATTACTGGTGATTGCGAAACAACTGGACGTACGTTATATTCTTTTCTGGGAGTCGTTTTTCATGGTTGCCGACAAGTTTTTCTCTATTACAATGTCATAATTCAGTGTTTCTCAATGACATTGTACACAGCGGTCTTAAAGCACTATATATTTTTACTTATTTTCTAGTTTTTGTAGTTCTTTTACCATCCGCAGTAACAAGTTTGGAACTACAAATCTCTGACAGAATTGAATGTTGGCCTATTTTAGATAAAAAAGGTTGTAATCCACAGAAGCAAAAATTTGTTTTTCAAATAATATTTAGGCGTACTAAGAGTGCGTAGTAAGAGTGATGGTAGAATAAGAGAATATTCTTTTGCAATGTGAAATATTAAAAACTAAACAGTCTATTCCTTTTTCCTAAACTGTTGTAAATGACTGCAAACAAATAAACTGAATGAATTAAAAATAACATTGCTGCTTCACGGTCCACATACGACGGTGTTTCAAAAAAATTGTGAGGTTTTATTTCTGGTGAAAATGACTTTTCAAAAAACATTACCTAAACAATATTAGGAATACAACATTTCCGTTTTGAAAAACTATGCGATATTTAAAACGCGGTATAATGACAATGCTTTTCATTAAACCAAGGTTTAACCAAGGATGGTCTCTCTTTCATGTAACTATTCTATAGTGGAAAGAAAACTATGCATAACCTGGTGATGCTTCCTCAATTATAGGAATATATTTCCTTTTTAAAAAACTATGCGATATTTAAAACATTTACTTTAACTTCCAAGAAGAAAAAGAGACAAGAGTCAGGAAGTAAACAAATGAAGATATAAAAGCAGCTGGAGTGTTATGTGCTACTTTATTAACCAATCGAAGAGAACAAGAGTAATCTGCTGTTGAGACCTCTTACGAGAGTAGCTTAAAGACTAAGAAGAAGTAGGTGTAAATTTTTATTGGTTTGATTGTATTTTTCACAGGATAGCAAATGAATCGTTGACGATGAACGTATAAGTTTTTACGTAACGTCTTCATAATTGAGTTATTTTATTGTGGAAGATATACGAAACTAGATCTTGATCAAGATATGTTTAAAAATTTACTGTTGATTAATGTGATAATTTTAACTAATGATGATTAAAATTGATGCTTTAGCAATGGGCAGTCAACCAGCTCAACCACCTGCTAATCGTGAGATAAGCAAGTTTGCACTGATATAAAAATGATGCTAGATTATACTTTCGATATATCATCATCATCATCTGGTGCCCTGCTGTTCAGCGTTGGTGGTCACAACTTTCCATACATCTCGGTCTCGAGTGGCTCTCAGCAAATCTGTTGTTGACTTCACATCCATATAGGCGGCCAGACTGTCGGTGATCTTCTCTCTCTACCGCGGCTTCTTTTCCCATCAGTTTTAGCTGTTGTTACTCGATGTTCAAGACTTTCTTTTCTCATAAAATGTTCATAAAATTTTGCTTGTCTTTTTCGAATTTTGTTAATTAGCATTTGCTTTGTGTCGGCTTCTTTTAAAACATCTACGTTTGTTTTTCTTTCCGTCCAAGGTATGCGCAACATTCTTCGGTAAAACCACATTTCTGCCGCCCCTACTCTCTTCCAACGTCCATGCTTCACATCCATACATAAGAATAGGTCCAATGTAACATTGCATCACTTTTTTCCTGGTGTCAATAGATAGATGTTTGTTTGTTAGAACAGACTTCACTTTTTGAAAGTTTGATTTCGCTTGTGCTATTCTTGATTTTATTTCGGTGTCACTTCTTCCGTCCGATGTGATGTTAGTGCCTAAATGTTTGAAGGATTTCGTTTGCTTCAGTTTTGTTCTGTTTGTATAAATTTCACATCCATTTATCTCCTTTGGACGGCTGACAACCATTACTTCAGTCTTTTTGCTGTTTAGCTCTAATCCCTTCTGTCTAATCTCCTTTTCTACAATATTCAGCAGTTCTTGTAGGCCAGCTTCGTTTTCTGCGATCAACACAGTGTCGTCTGCATAACGTAAGTTGTTGAATACATAACCTCCGACTTTGATACCTGGCTTCTCTTCTAGATTCCTCATTATTTCCTCGCTGTACAACGAAAAAAAAATCCGGTGACAGCACGCAGCCCTGTCTCACTCCTCGTTTGATATTTTGAAAAGAACCCGTTTCACTGTCCACTCGCATCGCCGCTTTTTGTTCCCAATATAAATTTTGAATGATTTTGATGTCTTTTCCGTCCATTTCTAGATTTTCCAGCTATTTGAAGAGATCCCCGTGCTTCACTCGATCAAATGCCTTCGTGTAGTCGACGAAACACAAATAAACATCCTTCTGCACCTCCAATGATCTATCAATCAAAGTTCGCAAAGTGTAAATGGCGTTTGTTGTGCCTTTGCCTTCCACAAAACCACACTGCTTCTCGGCTATTTCAGGCTTTCTTTTCCTTCTCGCTCTGATCATGATGATTTTCAGTAGAATTTTTGTGACGTGGCTCATAAGACTGATCGTTCTGTGCAGTTCACACTCAATAGCGCCAGGTTTTTTGGGTAGAGCTATAAAAACTGACTTGTAAAGATCTTCTGGAAGCCTGCCAGAGTTGTAAATATCGTTTAGGATATCAGTCAGAGTAGCTAACCTAAAGCTGTTCAATGCTTCAAGAAGTTCCACTGAGACGCCATCCGNGTCAACGAAACACAAATAAACATCCTTCTGCACCTCCAATGATCTCTCAATCAAAGTTCGCAAAGTGTAAATGGCGTTTGTTGTGCCCTTGCCTTCCACAAAACCACACTGCTCCTCTGCTATTTCAGGCTTTGTTTTCCTTCTTGCTCTCATCATGATGATTTTCAGTAGAATTTTTGTGACGTGCCTCATAAGACTGATCGTTCTGTGCAATTCACATAGCGCCAGGTTTCTTGGGTAGAGCTATAAAAGCTGACTTGTAAAGATATTCTGAAAGCCTGCCAGAGTTGTAAATATCGTTTAGGAGATCAGTCAGAGTAGCTAACCTAAAGCTGTCCAATGCTTCAAGAAGTTCCACTGAGACGCCATCCGGGCCTTGCCTTTCCTCTTTTCATTTTCTTCGTCTTGCAAGTTTGGGGGCCCTTCAAAGTTGTTCCTGACCCTGTGGTTGTCGTCCCTAGTTTCGTCCTTGAATAGTTCTTTAATATATTTTGCCCAGCGGTCAAGTATTTGATCTTTTTCCACAATTATTGTTCCGTCCTTCGCCTTCAAGCATCCTGTTGCTGAGCAAGTCTTTTTCCTTCCCGTGATTTCTTCAACGTTTTGGTAAAGTATTTTGGTGTCCCATCTTTTGTAATTATCATTTTCTCTGCATTTGTCTTCTAGCCATTCCTCTTCCGCTTTATTGCATTTGATTTTGATCTCATCGTTCAGTTTTTCATATTTCAGTTTATTGCCCTTCGCTAATCTGCGCCCATTCATTAGTGTCAATATTTCGTTGGTCATCCACTTTTGCTTTGTTTTTGATTTTTGTTTCGGAATTTCCTTTTCAGCTGTTTCTGTGATGCACAATTTCAAATTTTCCCAATTTTGTTGTCTTGTGACTATTCGAGTGCTTTAAATCTGTTTTCGTCTGCCACTTGATACCTTTCCCGAACTTTCGAATCCGTTTTTAGCTGTGCTAAATCCAGCCTGACTTTCCGTTGTCCTCGTTTGATGATTTTTAGTTTGAGTTTCAGTCCTGGCATGACTAGTCTGTGGTCAGTGTAGCAATCTGCTCCTGGGTACGTTTTTGCAAATAAAATGAAGTTTCTAAATCTTTTATTTATAAGAATGTAGTCGACTTGGTTCTTTCCGCCTTCTCCTCCGGGTTGTTTCCACGTCCATTTCCTCCTTGCAGGTTGAGTGAATAGAGTGTTCGTGATTATCATATCATTTGTTTGTGCCCATTCCTCGAGTTTCTCTCCTCTTTTATTTTGCTCTCCTAATCCATGCGGGCCTACAATGTCCTCAATTTGGTTTGATCCGACTTTTGCATTAAAATCTCCCGTGATGATGACTATTTCCTGGAATTTGCATTGTTGTTTCGCCTTTTCTAGGTCATCATAAAAGGTCTCTATGTCTTCTTCGCTGCTAGTTGATGTTGGGGCGTATACTTGTATTATGCTCATGTCCAATGGTGCACTCCTCATTTTCACTAGTAGAACACGGTCTGAAATAGGCCAAAATCCTTTGACACATTTTGATTCGATTTTCAGTAATATTCCAACTCCTTGTTCGTGCTCATTTCCCCCTTAGAAGATAAATGTATGATCTCCAGATTTGATAAGATTGGATACTGGCCATCGTATTTCGCATAGTCCCAATATGTTGATGTCCAGTCTGTCCATTTCTCTTTTCATCTACTCCTGATGTACGTCGCTCCTGTCATGTCCGTTCCGGTTCGATATATAGATGAAATAAATAGGGAAATCACTAAAAATCGAATCACTGAGAAGCTGAGGAAAGTAAACAGCATACATACTTTTCTAAAATTTATTATTAAACTGTCCAATTATCTGTCTATTCTGAACTTGATGATCATTCGATCACATTCAAAGCTTTCTTTAGTATCATATACAAGACTGATAGACACCAGCCTGATTAGGAGATATCATGCACTGGGCCCCCAAAGCTATTTAACATTGGCGGTATTGGTTTCGTGCATCGAATTTACCGATCATTTATTACATGGTCTAATTTACTTGAGATATTGATGGAAGGAAAAGTAACTTTAGAAGCTAACCAGTAACCCCCATCTTTCTGTGATATACTTAAAGAAACAAATTTGTCGACCGTCTTGAAAGCAAATGCAAAGATAAGCAGTGCTACAGGAACAAGAGTGATAAGAAAGAGAATGAAATGACATTATTATTTATGTAATTATATGGTAAAATGTGTGAAAACTTTGAACAATAATGATCTAAAATAAATGCCCCATGCAAAGTTCAAGGAGCATTAATGCCCATGGTTCTTGGAAATACTGCCACAGAAAAAGCGGTCCTAAACCTAATATCCCAGCTCGAGCTGTTTCTGCTGGTAGTACCTGGTGAGAGCCCTATTCTAAGGGTCATGAGCAAATGTCAATGGCAAAGCTGTCAAAAATTACAATGAGCCGGATGTACTTCGACCTATAATGTCATGGCCTAAAACGTAGGTAAAAAACTTCATGGAAAACAAATGGTAATTTCTCTCTGTTCACCCTGCAGAAGGACCTGGCCACCTACTGCAGTATTCAGGTCAAGTTTGTTATTATGAGTACACAAACACAAGTAAGGTAAATGGTTTCAATTGCTGAGATCCTCAGGGCAAAAGGGATCTAAAAAGTAACTGGAGAAGTGGGAGCAGACATTGACAACCCAGAGAGTCGTAAAGGATGACAATAATGGCATACAAAATCCTTTAGAATAGAACGTGTCATTAGGAGCCGTGGCTTAATGGTTAGTGCAACTGCACCGTAACCAAAAATTCTGGGTTCGATTTCCTGAGCCGGTGACTTTGGAAATTCACAAAAGGAAAAGCCATTGGTTGGCCCCCGGAAGGGCATCAGGCCAAGAAATTCCTCACTGCCAAACCAAAGTTTCTGTGAAGGTCGCCGTCTGAGCCCCACTTACTGGGGAAAAATGACGTTAAAACCAAAAATAAAGTAGGAACTTTGATATTAAAAAGGAACAGTATGTCTCTTTGTAAATATTAAGATATAGCACCATAAAAAGTACATGGAATAACAACAGAAAATGTACAAAGATTGTAAATGAAATAAAGTGGTGTGAGATAGGCATATCTGCTTAATCGTGGTGGCTAGGAAAAGGTAGACTTCCGACAGTGCAGAGAAACATGGTGATTTCTTTTGAAAAATAGGAAGATAGAAGGAACAACAGTGTAAATTTTACAATCAAGAAAAACTTAAAAAGGTCAATAATGGGCTATAACCCATTGAATTATGAAGTGTTTACAATTAGTACAAGTGAAAAACTGGTAAATGTTACTATGATTCAATGATATACATCTACCAGCATACCATCTCACTAAACGTTTAATAGGTTTTACAAAATCGTTCAAGAATGTATCTTGAACGATTTTGTAAAATTATCACTAACAAGGCCATCACTCTTGTCAGTAATATATTGTTGTTGGAAGATATAAATACGATAACAGGAAAAGTATAAAAAAGGGTGAAATATTAGAAGTCATGTAATAAGAAAGAAAATAAGTACTTCAAGAATTTTGTCAGGCATATGCTTTAGTCTTAAGAAACAGACTGTTTAAATGGGTTACTCCTAGTTATAGAGTAATAAAACAAATTGATTACACTGGTCCGCATTAAAAACATTTTTTTTCAAACGTCGAAGGTTTTTCAACTGCTTTGTGTATTTTTTGTTGCGCTGAATAAAAAAACCCATCCATTTTCTTTGGTAAAATCAAATCTTTGAGATGTGATTACTGCATGTTTTGACTCTTGAAGTGACTGGCTCAATCTTTCTTTTCATATAGAAAACGAAACATGGAGCAGCCTAAGTCTGAAACCAATACTGAATCGGTCTTTACCTTTAGTAAACTGAAACTGAAACTTTTTCTGTTTACACCTTGATGATCATGTATTGTTTAGCAGAGCTGAACTCTAATCAATGCGACTTAAAATCGCAAAAAAACAGATATACTGTTTTCATATAATATCTTAGATTAAGAGAGAATGGATCGCAGATGTAAAAGTCATCCTGACAGTTTCTGTTATATATGTGGTAATATGATCCATCCTGTTCGCCTTGCAAAAATAACTGATTTTGTGAAGAAGGCATATCATGCTTACTTTTGAGTTAAGCTTAGAGACCAGGACAAGCCATTTGCACGCCATGTTAGCTGCAAAACATGTGTAGAGAACTTGCGTGATTGGAGAAATAACAAAAGGAAACATATCCCATTCGCTGTTTCCATAGTGTGGAGAGAGAGCAAAGATCATGTGACAGACTGCTATTTTTGCGTAACTAATCTTCAAGGAATCAATCGCAAGAACAAGCATTGTGTTAACCATTCCGATGTCCTGTCTGGCATAGGAACAGAACCTTGTTGTTCAGACCTACCTGTTTCCTAGCCAGATGTTGCAATGGAATCTTGCTCTGAATCGAAATCTGATAACACATGAAAAAAAAATAAGAGGACTAATAATACATGTCAGAAGAGAATGACCCGGAAAGTCCCTCTAGCACAAGCAGATCTATATGATCTGATTCGAAAACTTAATCTTTCTCAGGAATCGGCACAGCTTCTGGGTTCTCTTCTTTGTGAGAACAATTTGCTGGTACCTGGAATATCATTCTACTAATATCGAGAGTGTAAAAAAGGATTTAGAATGTTCTTCACAGCCAAGAGAGGGTCGAAATTGATTTACTGCACCAACATTGCTTATTTGCTTAGATCAATCGGAGTGGACTATGTCGCTATTGAATGGAGACTGTTCATCGACTCGCCCAGTAGAAATCTCAAGGACGTTCTTCTGCAATGAAAAAAATACTCTTCAAATCCAATTGGTCATTCTGTACAAATAAAAGAAACCCACGAGATCTTGATTCAGTTGCTGTCTGCTCAAAACTACCATGGACATGATTGGTTAATCTATGGAGATCGTATGATTATTAAGTTGGTTTTAGGAATACAGGCTTTCTGTGTTTGTGGGGCAATCGGGCTGACAATCAACATTATATCAGTCAAGTATGACCACCAAGGCAAGTGGTTGAGGCTTATTTGCACAATATAGAATCTCGACCTCCTTTTGAACCAAACAAGATACTACTTCCACATATCAAATTGAAACTTTGTAAAAGGAATGGCATGGTTAGAGGGTTTACTTTCCTTCAGCAAAAATTTACCCTGATAAGCTTTGAAAAGCTTAAGGGTTGCTTTTTTTGTAAGCCTCAGATACAAATGCTCATGAAAGACTCAATGCTTGATGATAGGCTGAGCGCAGCTGAGCTGTCTGCTTGGCTGTCACGTTAAGTCAGTAATTACAACCTTTCTTCAAAACAACCCAAGTGCAGAATTAGGGGCTCACATGTCAGTGAAAATGCACTTTTTACTGTCCCACTTTTACTATTTCCCTCAGAACTGTGGAGAAATAAATGAGGAGCAGGGAGAGGATTTCCAAAAAAGCATTCGTGTTATGGAAGTACGCTACCATGATCTTTGGGGTGTAAACTTTCTTGCAGACTACTGTTGGTATTAAAACGAGACGTATTGGCTATGTAGCACAAAAAAGTCACCAATTGGGTTCTTCGTCCCTGATTATCTTTTGTATAATGTGTAGTTGTTATTTTCTGGTTTGTTAAATAAAATGCATACCTTTTGTTAAGCACTAAATCCAAAATTAAAGGTAGTAAATAGCACTAAAGTGAGCTAATAATAATTCTTTTACATCTTATATCTCAAAAACTTGACCTGATAGGACAAAATGAGTATGGTTTCAGGATTTTGCTTAGCAAACTCCTCTAGACTCAGCTACCACATGCTTGATTTTAAAAACTTCGCAAGCCAGTGTTATACAAAGATAATACGCAGTTGAAGGTTGTTGTTTCCATTAAAACAGAAAAAGGAAGTGGTGATGTTGTAATTGACTACCAGTTCCTAGATGCAAAGTTAATACAAGACTGTTAACAAGAAAAATAATACTTCACAAATAGTATATGAATTAAATTTGAACTTAAGAACAAATTTCTCTCACGTCTTGAAATCAGGGAAAAAGAAATGGCACCAAATACTATTTGGAAACGTGGAATTGATGCAAGTTAGGTGTCCAAGAGACTGTTGCAAGACAGGAAAGGTTGGCAATTCCATTAATAAGCGACTATACAACAAGATATACGAAAGAGAGGAGAAAATCAAAGAGTAAGGAGGATAAAGATCATTTAGAAACGTTACAGAAAGAATTGACCAAACGTGCAAGGAATGAAATAAATCAATATCTTCAACAAAAATGTGTTGAAATGAAAAATGAAAGGTGAGAAGAGTTTTAAAAATGTGTTGCAGATGACGAGGGGAACTATGGGAGGGAGGATGCCATTCACTTATTCTGAAAAGGAAAAAATGGGGGAAACACTAAGAGAGAGTGGTTACATCGATCGACGATGGACAGGATATTGTTCAAAACTATCCACTTGGAAAAAATGGTGTATGAGAATATGTAACCAGTTTTACTTCAATTAGAGGTAAAATGGGCATTAAATCACCTTAGAAATGGAAAGTCACTAGAATAGATAACATTCCAGCAGCAATGTGGAAAGCAAGTGGGGAATAAAGAATTAAGTTATTATGGAAAGTATGTAAGGTGATCTGGAAAATGAGGGACTAGTGACAAGATTGGTGCAGGACAATATTTTTCCTTTTTAATAAATAGGAGATTGGAAAGAGTGTTCAAATAACCCAAGAATTATCCCAATTGCCTATGTAAATTCTTAATATGATCATAAATCTAGATAAAAAGAAAAAAAGGGGGTAATTACGGCTGCTTCATCCTACTGCCTTTGCTGCAGCGAAATACTGGCGTGACTCCTAGATATTTACAGAATAATGCAGGAAGGATCCTCTAAAACGTCTTAAAGATTGAGTCCTTTGAGATGTGATCAGAACAAAGAACAAAACCAGTGGGTGCTAGAAAAACTTGACACCGGTCTTGTACTGCGGTAAAACATAATTTGAAGGAAATGCTTTTTCTTTGGTAGAATTATAAAAGATGACATATGGAAAGGTGTATTATGGAAATGGTTTAGGGAAAGAGAGAAAGAGGGATACCACTGATATTATGGACAAGTCATACTGTGCAGTTTGTCTGATGCAATTTACCAGGGTGCTTATCGCGGAGGGTGACTTGAACTTGTAAATGACCACTGTAGCTCACTAAACGACAAATAACTTAAGGAATAAAATGCAAGATTAAATTCATGATCAATAGATTGAAAAGGTTGTTGCCACCAATGAAATGGCCTGTTGGTAAAAGATATACAAGCAGTGTTGTATACCAGAGTGGCTCTTTACACTGTAATACGTTATATGTCGGTCAAACAAGTCATCTTTGGATACACCGTATAATGGAGCATTGAAGAT
Organism: Morbakka virulenta; assembly: GCA_003991215.1. NCBI lineage: Eukaryota > Metazoa > Cnidaria > Cubozoa > Carybdeida > Carukiidae > Morbakka > Morbakka virulenta. Next base: position 881,710 of record RDPX01000151.1, read on the forward strand.
CTGGACGCGAAAGTAAACATTATTTGTGACACTGAAATTTCTAAAGATGAAGTTAAAGTCCGTTGTTTATCGTATGTAAAAATGTATCATTTAATGACTTTTAAGACATTGACCACAAACTAATCACAGCCTACATAAAGCACAAGGAATGAATATAGAAGTCGTGCTTTGTTTATTAAAGTATGATAAAGACCGTTAACTTGTGAGGGATTGCTTTTGAAAGAACTTTTATTTGCAAATATAGTGTGTGTGATTTTTTTGAAGTTACAACAGCATTTATTTGTTGTGTTTTACTGTTTACTTTGTTTTTGATAAGCCTTGAGAATAGGTGCACAATCAGAAAAATATGTTGATAAATAATGATAAATATGTTGAAAGTGGTTGAAAGTGACCTTTGTTGGTCACTAAGTAGTAAGTTACTTAGTTGCCTATCTCTTGTATTTCAATGCCCAGTGCAAAAACAAAAACAACAGAAAAAAGGAAAAGGCCACAGGGGAATACGGAATTTAGACGAGCAATGAAGCAGGGGAGAAACTTGTGGACTTTACAGTGAGTCACAGCCTCCGAGGCTTGAATACTTTCTTTGAGAAGGCTGAGAGACACAGAATAACATACAAGAGTGGAACCAAATAATCTGATATCGACTATATTGTATATCGTATCATTGACAAAGAAAACATCAGAGATTATAAAGTAATATTGGATGATAGGGGTGACCAGTCAACACAGACCACTAGTATGCAAGTAGAAAAAAAAATGTCGATTATGGCGCAAGGTTACAACATTACAACATTACGTTACAACAAGGTTAAAACATGTCCCACAATTCACAACATGATTAAAACACGGGATGTACGACATAACTTCGAAGACTATTCACAGTCCTATTTTGTTCTGTTGTATATTATGGTGTCCTATCATGTCCTATCATGGTCTGTTGTGTCCATGGACCAGCATGAAGAATTAAGGAAGCTCGCCGAAATAGACCAGCTTTAATTTTGAGTAACTTAACCTCAGGTTAACCACAGGTTGTACTGTTGTGTCCTCGTTGTGTCAAAGTGTCCCTGTCCCAGCTTTTGAATCGTAACTGTCATGATCATTCTCGTTTTGTCATTAGCAGTAACACACAAAAATTTATGAAATTAAAAAACCACTAAACCCCCACAACAACAAGTTCAACTTACCCAGAACAAAAGTCAAAGCCCGTTTTCCTTCTATAGCAATGTTCCAAACCTTTTAGACAAACAAGTTACTCCAATGCAGGTTACATATTTGAGCACCGTCTTTCTAAACCAACACAAGAATACCGGACATTTCTAGACAGGATTACTGTTACTGTCTATTTTTGTTACTACAAAAATAAACAGTTTTGTTACTACCATGGATATCTATGACAGAGTTCATTAATCTCATTGATGGTTGTCTGCAGTCTTTTTTCACCATACGCGTTGTGATAATCTATTGCATCAGCATAACTCTGTAACACGCAAAGCAAAGGTATTGTAATCTTCTCTGAAAATTAATTTACATGTAGTCATCCATTTTTATTATACAAAATTATTTTCTTTAATACATTTTCAAAAAATTATCTGTTACTAATCAATGCAAGACCAATTCAATTTATTCCACTTGTTTTACAATTCTGTCATATTTAACTCTCATACGATTTTTCATAAAGGATTTAATTTCAGTGTTCAGAATTACCTGATGCTGTAACAGCTTTTGCAGTTCATAATAAAAATTAAGACTATTGTTTTCGGCTTACCCCACACAAGTCTATTACCGAAGCATCATCTTGTATTCCAAATTCTCCATTAAAAGTGATTCATGGTACTCAAGTTCAATATTAAAATCATTCAACTTGTTACAAAAAATATCTGCGTGTACAGTGTTGTATTTGTTGCTCAGAATTATAATTTGTATGCTTAAATATATTTTGAGAAGAATTTTACGACATTCTTCGAAAAAGTTAAGACATTTGTTGTCGTCTTCCTGCGTGTATTCCTGTTTATATTCCAATATTTTCAGAAAGCAAATGCTTACTTGAATTATTTTCAAATCCGCATTCTTTGAATACCATTTTAATCCAATTAATTGTGTGTGGATGAGGATGCGTGTGAATGCACATGAACAAGTGGATTAACTAAGTGTGAATTGAGCACTCACTAAACACTTCAATGCAGTAAGCATAACAAATGGACAAGAAGGGTAACTTTATTTTCTTCAATTTTTTTTACAGCCCTAATAATTAAAAAAGCCCCTTATAATAGGTATTTAACCCAAGGTTGAACCCCCTTTATACACATTACCTCCACTTTCTAAAACCGAGCCATCACCATATTGTGCTCTGTGTGCGCTTGGAAATAAAAAGAGACCTTGACCCTTGTACGTGCCTTCAATACATTCACCTTTTAACTGCACAAAAGTCCTATCCTTATTTTCTAATCCAGAACCAATTATTGCGTTCTTAAGTACACCACATATCAAGCCTGTAGCCAATCCAGGTAGAATTGTTTCAGCAAGAAAAAATACGGTAGTGCTCTTGATGCCATTCCAGACAATAAACTAATAAACCCGCCTTCTGCTGTGAGATCAGCCTTGATTTGTTTACCTGATAAATTGAATGTAGCACCTCTGTTTATTTGCTTGGCTTTTTCAATTTGGTTTATCTGTGCTTAGGTTAACAAAACCATATGTTTCTCGTTCAACTAATTCTTACTTAATCTGAGGTGTACAGCCTTTTTAATGTTAGTTGCATTACGCAGCTTATCCTCTTGCGCTTTCGAGAAAGTGACATGGTCAAAAATAGCACAGTTGGTCTCCTGATTATTCCTTTTGTTGGAATGAAATGCAAGAACAAACCACTTTGGGTGGTCCGGTGAACTCTTGTCACTCAGTTTCCAAGTAAAGTAGGTATCCTGCGCAACCTTTATTGAACTGCATTCCCGCATTCCAAACCCAACATCCAAGATTGATTTGTTTTCAATCGTTTTAAATAGGTCAAATCGTTCAATCACTTGGTTTTACAATGGGCATGTAGAGAGGACATTCAGTCAAATGAATTTTCCCTAAATCAACTCACCCAGCTCTGAAAATAGCTTTATTATCAGACTAACCGTTAAGAACTGATGTCATCTGAAAACCATAAGAAACCTTTTCATAATCATCACAAATACCCAGAGAATCTGATAGTGGGACTGAGAATGAAAACGTTCATTTAGGGTTACTTGCAGTAAGGTAACTCTCACGTGCTTTCATCCCCCTACTGTCATATTTTGCAAGGGCATCCTTGTCTTTAAACCAGCACATGTTGACTCCCACTCCTCTTGTAAAATCAACAGGATAATTCAATACACGAAACATCGTACCCAAGTGACCTCGATGCTTTGAGCTCTCAACCTCTTACCCACCAAACGACCGTGAAATGGTGTTGAAAAAATAAGGAAGGGTATTGTGTTGTAACGCAATCAGGTTTACATCTGTATAAGCAGTGCATTGTACTTTTTACAATTGCCTTCCTGTGGTAAGATAGGCTTCGGCCAAAAAGTAGAACTTGCCAGGTTGATTGATATGAATGTAAATCTCACCCTGCTTGGTTATACCAACACCAGTTTCAACTTAATACCTATGATGCTGGAAGGACTCGATGCTCTTGTATTCATCGAATTTTTCTTTAACATCGAATATTTGTTCAGTTGTCATTTTAATTACACAAGGTTTTCTCTTACATTTAAAAATGAAGACATTCGTTGTAAAAAAATCGTTTAGGTTACCATAGCCTAGCAAACTTTGATATATATGATATTGTCAAGCGGTTAAAGATACCAAACTTTCGAGGAGCTTTCATGAAAGATGTATTACCTAAATTACCTCATAAGACTGATTGTGATGTTATGAACTTTAATGATTTGAATGAACATGGATCTCACTGGGTGTGTTGGTACAAACAAGGTTCGAACAGAATTTATTTTGATTCATTTGAATGCATAGCACCTTGTCAGTAACAAAGATATTTAAAAACAATCTCAGAATGTAAAAAGGAAGCCTTACAAAAGAACCAAACACAAAAAATCAAAGTTTCAGTGAAGATGTAGGTTTTTAAGAGACAGAAAATGTTTATAATAAAAAAAACGATGCCAGGATTTTTTTCAGAATATATTAACCGAAATACAATACGAGGACCTAAAGGACCCCAAGGACCTAAAAGATCACTGGGTATCTAAGTCAAATGGGATCAAGTACTCGACTAGCCACTCTCTCCAGAACAATAATATACCCTAAAAACAGGTCAGGACTTATTAAATCCATTGGTCATAAGAAGATTTTGGAAGGTAAGAAAAATAGCAGAGAAAGCAAGAGAAGCAAGATTAAGATGGCATGGACATGTAATGAGGAGAGAAAATGACAAAATTTTGAAGGCAGTATGGCAGGCACCAGTGACAGGAAGGAGGACTAGAGGCTAGAAAAGATTAGACTGAAGGACGTCATAGAACGAGACATGAAAGACGTGGGAGCGAGAGAAAAAGGTGTTGGGCGGCCGACCGGACAAACGTCGGATGAAGGCCGAAGAAGAAGAATATTGGTCAATATGGAATTTGTTCCTGGTTATATCTACGGTTAAAGATATATCACACCAATTATACCTGCATCAGCAATAGATAAGGACAAAAAATCCTGGCATCGATGATTCAGATTTTTATGGGAATTGGAGGTGTAACAATGACTATAAAACTCTTAGGATCAGGTTTCATGACCATGAAAGTGTTTGCAACAAAGAGCAAATTGAAATATGAACTCAACAAGATTTTTGTTATACCTCGAATGGGTCCAAAAAGGTTGGTTGGACCTCAAGGTAGGAGGGTTGCAAGGAGCCAAAAGGGGATAAATGAGATAAGGGAGATAGAGGGGACAACACTGAAAAGGGCGATAGAGCACCACAAGGCAACCTTAATGTTGTGATTATTTAGCCAGATGGTGGAATTCAATCAGCGTCAACAAACATCAGTTTAGCACCTATGGTATTGATGTGTCAAGGTACAGTTCACTTTAACCAGAAATAGTAGTCTAGAATTCTAGGTTTTTCTTAGAGAAGATCATAACGAGACGATTGTCATGTCAGCTAAAGAGCCTAGTTAGCATCTGTATATACTGTACGGGCAAGAATAAAATCTCATGCAAATAAAAATTTCAGAAAACGTTGCTAAGTATCCAGAAGTTAATCTGTACCTCACCTCAGATACAACATTTAATTTTAGAGTACAGGCAGTTGTGGGATTGAACAATATGCTTGTAAATGAAATAAACACACGAAAAGCTCTTGCTAAAAATAGCAACGAGCTATAGATGTATTGGACAGAGTAGATAGTAGAGCAACAATAGCAACATTAATACTCGATGGTATTAGCACTGATTTACTGGCTTCTGTACTTGGTATTCCAGCTGTACCTATGATAATGAGTATTGGATATTCTTGTGTTATAACAAGGGTAACACAAGATTGCTATTTTAAAAAACTTAGAACAAAAACTCATAAACACGATAAGATTCAAGTAATGGCAGAACATTAACTAAATTCAATTGCGAGTTTAGTGAGTGCCGACTTAAACGAAGAAATAATATCACATGAAGAATTCCAGCTTGTTGTAAATAAAGTCAGAAAGTATCATGAGATGAAACGTGTAATCCAGTCTGGTTCCAATATGAAGACGATTGAATTGGACGAAAAAACAAAAAAGGGTTTGATTTTTTATAGAAAAGAGCAAGGAAGAAATTTGATTAGAAAAACTTGGAACCTAAGAATCTTGTTTGAGAAAAAAACATTAAACACATTTTTTCCTACATGAACCGAGTGCTCCACCACTTTAAATAAGAAAACCATGTAATCTATTACTTGAGAAAAGTAATACAGTATAAAGACAATATCACCAAAATCAAAACATGAGTTAAACTCTGGACCATATCCTTTCCACTTTACGTATATCTCTTTTTATCCATTTTTCTCTCAGCATTTGATAATCTTTTGAATACTGAATACATCTTGCTTTGACAACTAAAGATCCTGTTTGTACAATGAACCTTGAATTTCCTCAACGTTCATGTCTGCTATCTTGTATGTAAGTGGTGTAGTTTAGTAACCAAAAGCGCAATTCGTATTTACATTGTCTTCTTTTTTCAAGTCTACATTTCAAGAATCGGACAAAATTTGCGTACGGAGGCACCATTTTCAGTGATGACTACTATTTTCTCCTTGGTTAGATTAATATAATCAAAATCCAAGTAAATGTAACTTCGCGAGTCGTTGGTTTCTTTCATCCACAGTTCGCTTTTTGTGAAGACGGAAGTAAGCAAAAACAGCACGAATTAGTTCCCATGACTGAATCTCAGCCAACCAACAAGCAGTGGAAAGCTCCATTGCTAGCACGTGAACTTATGCTGCACTCCGATTGGTCATAAGTTAAAGATTGTTGACATAATTTCGTCCCAGTTTCCAATTAAGGGTGACCTAATTTTCCTTTACACTCCTCGGGATTGGAAAGTAGAGAGAGAGCGACGTTTTTATTCGTGTACTGCATGAAAGTGTTCTACAAGGGTTGTGGTATGTTCATGTCGGCTGAAATGAGGCTATTCACGCTAATTACAGGGAAATTTTGGTCAAAATATGCGACACAAAAGTCTTTATTTTACCATCGAAATTAAATTTTTCAAAATGTTTTTTTACTGACATGATAGTTTAAACCATGTAAAATCTATTTTTATGAAAAAGTGAAACCCAGATCGACCCTCTCTGCCTTTTCTCACGATTGCGCTATTCGGGGGCGTTCCGATACATTTTGGTCGAATTTTGAGGGTTACTTGCATCGTTAGGTGTCATATCAGTGCACCTGTGTTTGGAGTTGCTGTAGTTTTAAACGGTATCAGGTAAAACATCAATGTACTTACTGATTTGAGTCGCAGTGAAATATTTACACATTTTGTTCTCCATAGTTTCGTTCCATCCGTCGACAATAGGTAATTTCTCTTCAAATTAAATTTTATTTGGAACCCTTTATAAGAATATTTAGCAAAAGTTTTTTCTACTTCAACACCTGTTTTATTTTTCAAAGGAATCAACCAACCTCGCTAAATACATCAATCAACTCTAGAAAATACCTGAACCCACTGTTCTTCTTAGACAACTTTTTGATCTCCACAAGATGTGCAGCCCAAGGGTCGTCAATTTTAGATACAAGGATTCTAAGTTTCGGGAAGTGTTTACATACAGGTTTGTGCAACTCATCCGCTAATTCATCATGGGATTTTACACCCAGAATAGGACGTGAATTTGTGATCTTTTTCAGTTTTTTTTATCAAAATCTAGATTGCTATCCAAAGGGTTATATGGACTAAGTATTTATATTTTCTAGGCGTGAAACCACCTTTTGGTCTTAGAATCATACTAATTGACAAATTGACGAATATCAAGTTTACCAGCAAATGTGACTTTTTTTCACTCACACATAGAGCAGTTACCATGAACTATTGATCTACAAGTTTTACTGAAAACATGATGTTTATTTTCAGTTTAAGTCTGGCCATAACATCTGAGGCAATACTTTTTTTTAGTGTGTAATAAAAATGATAGCCTCGTGTTATACGTTGCCTTCAGACTCATTCTAAAGAAATAACGATGCTCTGTTTCCAAGGAGTATTCGTGGGTTGGTTATTGGCAAATCAGAATCGGGAAAAACGATACTACTGCTGAATCTGCTTCTTCAACCCAAATGGTTAGATCCTAACTGTTGTTTGGATTTGGAAGAGGCTTGTTTCAACCAGAATACCAGATTCTCAGAGCTGGATTTCAAAATGGTTTGTCAAAAAAATATATCACCAACATCCTTGAGGATAAAGACTACTTTCATAAAAACAAATCGATGTATTTTATGCTATAGAAGAAGTAGGTAAATCTAATGAATACCATAAAACCAAAGCTGATTTTTTTGCAGACTGCAGCGATATACCGAGGCCAGAGTTAGTTAGATAAAACACACAAACCCTTGAAGATATTCGATAACTGCATTTTGTTAAAAATGAGTTTGCAGAGGCATATTATAGTAGAGGCAGCCACCGTTCATGTCATGGTTTCTACACCAGTCAAAGTTACTTTTTATTACCAAGAAGGACTTTTAAAGAGAACTCTAATTTCATTGTACTGCTCCCACAAGATGATCAAAACCTCAATCATTTCCAAGTATCTTGTATCCGGAGATATGTCTTTGGTTGAGTTCAAGAATTGTTTTAAACTATGTTGGGAAGAGAAACATAGATTTGCAACTATAAATTTATCAAGTGCAAAATATGAAGGTAGATGTGAAGTTACTTAAACATGTTTTAAGTACCTACTGAATAAACGCACTTTTGAGTTTGTCTAAATTTAAAACATCAAATGCACTTTACAATCTGTTTGTTAAGCCTTCAGCTTTGAGCGTTTTGCGTTGAATGTTGGGCTGTTTGGAATTGGACATTGAACAAAATATCTTACTTTTAAAAAAACATGTCATATATTAATATTCCAGACTCATCTAAAAGAGATCAGATTATGAAAGAATACCTTAAGAGTAGAAAGAATAACCAACAGCGAAATCTGAATGAAAGATTGGGTTCCTCTTCCTTCTTGCATGAGGTTCTTGCATCTGAACTTAAGGGTTTGGTCCCTCTTCGTTCTTGCTTAATGTGAGACCTGCAGTAATTAATTTTTTGAGGAACAACCATAGGGCAAAGGTAAATTTTATTCTTCAATGTAATATGGACAGGGTGATCATTGTGAGTAAAACTGGAACAATCACAGAACCAGCTGCTTTTCATTCTCATGTTAATGTAAACCTAGAGAGTACAGATGTAGATGACATGTATAGCACCATGGTAGACAGAGTATTGGAAGAAATAGCCACATTTCAGGTGCGAGGTAGCAAATGGACATTTCGGTCAATCATTGCTCTTGAAATTCATACTGTTGCTTATGAATCACTGACAGAAGGTTCATACATCCCTCGTCTCAAACCAATTGCAAGAAAGAAACCAATCATTAACATGAGTAATGATAATGACATATGTTTTAAGTTCTCTGTTGCTAGAGGTTTGCATCCCCCAAAACATGATGCCGAGTTTTTTATAGATTCTAAGAGTGAAAGCTAAAAAGCTCAATATGAATGATGTTGACTACCCAGTGAGTATTAAAACAATAGATAAGGTGGGGAAATAGAACCAAGATATTTCTGTTAATATATTTGGTTATGAAAACAACGTCTACCCTCTAGGATTCAGTTAATATACAGAGAGGAGACTTGATAACGTTCTGATGAACTGTAACGAGGAGAAATAGCATTAATGTCTCATGAAGAACATGAGATAGTATTTTTTTTGTTTAGGATGTCTAAACCCATTCCATTTACAAGGTCTTTAGAAAAACATCAAGAATATTGTAAAACAATTGACCCTGTTAAAATGAAGATGCCTGAAGAGGGGTCTACCATTTCATTTCACAACTTCAATAGGTCTATGAGAGTGCCTTTCTTTGTATATGCTGCCTTTGTGTCTCTCATTAAACCAGCTGATACATGCAAAGCAAACCAACCAAGCAGTTATAAAAAAAATATATGAGGCACACTCTGTCAAGCTTTTGTTACTATATCAAGTGTTTAGATAATGAAGAGTATTCACAGAAACTATAGACCTACATATCTCAAATTGAAAGTTAAGATGTTGAACAAATATTTCTAGACATGTTGGAACAAAATATCAAGTCCATCAGTCGGAATTTTGATAAACAGAAAAAGATTATATTTGATAGAAAAGAAAAGGTTGAGTTTCAAAGAACAACCACGTATTGGATTTGTACCAAAAGGTTAGAGACCACTGCCACTTCACAGGGATATACGAAGGAGCAGCCCACTACAAGTGTAATCTTCAATACAAGAAGCCAAAATTCATTCCTGTAGTGTTTCATAATCTAAGTGAAAGTGAAAGCCATTTATTTATGAAGAATAGTTGGGAAAGTGAGGGAAAGACTAACATTATTCCTAATAATGGAGGAAAATACATATGCTTCACCAAAGAGGTCGTAGTGGGGTCTTATACTAACAAAAATGAAAAGGAAAAACTTATAAAACACTAGCTTAGATTCATTNGATTTGTACCAAAAGGTTAGAGACCACTGCCACTTCACAGGGATATACGAAGGAGCAGCCCACTACAAGTGTAATCTTCAATACAAGAAGCCAAAATTCATTCCTGTAGTGTTTCATAATCTAAGTGAAAGTGAAAGCCATTTATTTATGAAGAATAGTTGGGAAAGTGAGGGAAAGACTAACATTATTCCTAATAATGGAGGAAAATACATATGCTTCACCAAAGAGGTCGTAGTGGGGTCTTATACTAACAAAAATGAAAAGGAAAAACTTATAAAACACTAGCTTAGATTCATTGACAGCTTCATGTTCATGTCATCCAGTTTGGATAAATTTGTGAACATTACATATAAAAGCTGCTTTGACAACACTTCTAAGATTTACAATAGAACAAACACTAAGCCTCTTCCTTAGAAAGGGGGCTTGCCACCATGTATATATGAATTTACTTACAAAACTAATCGACACTGAACTACAACTGAAAGAAACATTCTAGTCTAAACTTAGTGGTGATGGGATTAGTCATCAAGACTACGAGCATGCACAAATGGTGTGAAAAGAATTTGAAATGGATATTATGATAATATTATGACTTGTACAATCAGTCTTATGTCTTGCTCCCAGCAGATGTCTTGGGAAACTTTCTAGTTATACGTAGTAAAACTTATTGATTAGAGCCAGTTAGGTATTACACAGCCCCGTATTTCGCTTGGGATGCTGATTTCAAGATTACTGGAATTAAGTTAAAGTTGTTATCAGATCCATCTACGTTACTCATTGTTGAGAAAGGTATAAGAGGAGGAATCTCAATGATAAGTAATAGATATGAGAAAGCGAGCACCGTACATGGACTCGAAAACAGAAATGAGAAAACAGGCCAGCTGCTAAAACCAAACTTCAAACACTGTAACATCTTTGATGAGATTTTAGTAGGTGTGATTATGAAAAAGAAACTGGTATTCAACAAGGCACATAAGAATGTGCATTCTGTATTCCATTCCATTACGACTTCATCAAACCAAAGTATGGGTCAAGAAATAAAACTATTATTCACTGATACAGAGAGTCTAGCGTATGAGATGAAGACTGAAAATTTTTACAAAGATATATCTGATGATGTCGCTACCAAATTTGATACACGCAACTTCTCGAAGGTTCACCCTACTAGTATAGAGTCCGGCTATAACCAAAAAATGGTGGGTGTGTTCAAAGATGAAGCAGGAGGAGAGGTCATCGAAGAGTTTGTAGGACTCAGAGGAAAGCTGTATTAATAAAGATCTTGAAAGGGAAAAAGGAAAAGACGTTTAAGGTTGTAAATAAACCTGTTCTAAAGAGAAGCATTGGAATTACGAATTAAAAAGAATGGTTGCTCTCAGGTTATGAAAAATAAATGTTATCAGAAGTCGCACACATAAAGTGTACAAGAAGAAATCAACAAGGTTGCGTTAAGTGCTAATGACGGCAAGAGAATTATCATGGAAAATGGTATTCAAGCACTGGTACATGCACACTACAAGACACAATGTGGACACGAAAAGGCTGTGGTCGGTCTTCAACGTTTTGTCTTACGCCCGTTATATAACCTTGTTTTAACCATGTTGTGAATAGTGGAACATTTTTTAACCTTGATGTGGCACCACCAAGACTCTTCTTTTTCTTTTTCTCTGACTCTTCCCTTTTTAGGCGCCGTCGTGGCGATTATAACATCTCCACCGTATACGGTCCTGCACAACCTCCCTCTTGAGCCCCTTCCATGCCATGGCTTCTCTGATGTTGTCCTTCTATCTGCGCCTCGGTCTCCTTTGTCTTCTTTATCCTGGTATCTCTTTTTGCATGCATCTCTTTCCCACATACTGTTTGTCTCTTCTTTCAACATGCCCAACCCATTGTAGCCGAAAATGCTGGACCTTCCTTGGCGGCTTGTGAAACACCAGAGTTTTTTTTATCTCTTCATTTCTGATCTTAACTTTTCTGGTTACGCCCTTTGCACAGCTTAGCAATCGCATCTCCACCACATCAAACTAGCTTTCTTCTCGTTTGGTCAAAGGCACGGTTTCCATTTCGTATAACATTGCCTGTCAAAGCAAGGTCTGGTACACCTTGCTCGTCAGGTTAATTGGCACGTGTTTGTTACACAAAGCAGCGATTGCTTTTCTTCAGTTGTTCCGGCCAGCTTGGATACGCTGCTTCAATTCCTTCTGGCTACCTCCATTACTCTGGATTGTCAAACCAAGGTACTTGGAATCCTCTACTTCGAGCAAATCTTTACCAGCAATCGTTATTGATGGTAGATCTAATTTCTTGTTGATGCAAATATACTCAGATTTTGTTCTAATAATCTTCAACCCTCTTCTCTCTAATATATCCCTCCAGTTTTCAAGCTCACTTTTTGAGTCAGCTTTGTTTTCCTATTCAGCAGAACCACGTCATCTGCTAACATTTTGTTGTATGGGAAGTCTCTTCTCAAATCTTCTGTCAGCGTATTTATACCTATGGTGAAGAGCAATGGACTTGGGACCAAGCCTTGGTGCAAACCTTTTTGACCTGAAAAGACTCTATTACTCCCAATGAATGACCAACCACAGTCTCACATTCCACATACATCTCCAGTATAGCTCTCATTTACAGTTCGTTAACTCCTTTGCTTAGTAGACAATACCACAATTCACCTCTGGCTACCCTGTCATACGCCTTTTCAAGATCAATGAATATGCAATCCTATTCTTCCTGGCCTTCCCAGAACGTTTCTGCCACCGTCGTTAGTAAAAAGATTGGATCAACTTTACTTCTGTTCAGCAAAAAGCTAAATTGTTGTTCATTGACCTGCACTTCTGTCCTTACATTACAATCTAGCACTCGTTACCAGAGCTTCATTGTGTGACTTAGTAGTTTGACGTCTCGATAAGAAATTTTGTATCACTTTTTTTTAAAATATTAGTACGAGGATTCTCTCCTTCCACTCATCCAGCATTCTACTTCTCTACAGGATTTCGTTAAATAGTTATGTGAGGAAGTCAAGTCCTTGGTTACCTGGGGAGTTCCAACCTTCAACTGGTATCTCATCCGGTCCGACTGCTTTCCTTTCTTCATTCGGCTAAAGGCTTTTTACATTTCGTTTCTACTAATTCTTGATACATTTTGTTCATGGACTTGTCCTGCTATTTTCCTCTCTTCTCTTGAGTTTTATTCATTCATCAACTTTCCAAAATATCCATTCCATCTATTCAGAATATCACCTTCATCATTTGGTTCATCTAATTTTCTATTGCAAAAATCTTATTTTGTCTAATTGCAGTGCTCAGGGTGCCATAGATTTCCTTACACGCCACCTTTTTAGCCCTAGCTACGGCAGCTTTAGCCTCTCTCTTTGCTTCCAGGTACTCTGCTTTCTGTTTATCACTCCTCTACCTGTAGCAGGCTTTTTATCTCTTCTATTTTGCCCTGAATTTTTCTTATATTCCAATATTTTGTCCTTATCCCTACTTTTCCTATATCCACATTTCTATCTGGATTTTCTCCAACAAACAATCTGTCTCGTGCTCTTATCGCATCCTACTTGTAAGGCGTAAGAGGTTTTCACGGTTGACATTCAATCTCATGTACATTAGCCTGTCAGATATCCTCTCGACCGCAACCGCTCTTGGTACTTTCCTCTAAGGTGATGCCAACTCCTTTTCCTGTTGTGAAAAAACCCATGATAGTACACATTATAACATCCTCCGATATGTCTAGCCTTGGATCCTTTCCATTTAGCTTTCTGCACGTATAAAACCCTTACTTTTCTTCTTTCCATCATATCTGCTACCTCTGGCTCCCTTCCTGTTAGACTACCAACATTAAACGATCCGGTTCAGATGTTTTTCTCCTTTCTTTGTTTCTCGCTCTTGGTTCGTCTCTCAGCAGCTTTCTTACCTCCGTTCCGTCGTCCTCTTACTTGACTTGTAACGTTTATATCCAGTAAATTTCCTTGTTAACCCAGGCCACAAACGATCCAATACGACATTTGCATTTTTTGCCATCGCTCTTGGTAAATATTTGGCGGTTTAGTTTTCTACAGCCAGATGCTCTTTCTGACACTAACCACAGGTATAGGTGGTGTGCCTAGCCCATGGCCTAAGAACATACTCACAAGGCAGTGAACGACTGTCCTTGATCGTGACATTCTAATCGAAGTTCCTACGCCAAGGGTGATCCGCCTCCACTCAGGCAAAATGAGCGAACAAGATGAAGGCTCCGTAACCCAGAGGGGTTGGCTGGATGGATGGTTCATCTTGCCAAAGGGAGGCCCGAGAATTATGCAAGGCAAGGATGTCTATTTGCATAAGGTTCATTAAGTTAAACTTGCATACCAAGCATGAGTACCAAGGATAAAATTGGAGAAATTGGCAGACGCAGACACCAAAGATCAATATGCGTTAGCAGCTAGAGCTAAACTACGGATGAAGGAGAGAGAACTGACCACACCTGGGAGTTTGTTACCAGAGACTTAACAAAGCTGGCTGAAGATACGTTATGTATGAAATCAAGAAAGTACAAATCTAGAAAGGAGACCGAACGAGGAGGTACAGGAGTGCATCAGAAAAAAGAAGAGTGAAATGAGAGTTCTGGATAGGGAAAACACAGACTGGAACAGGGAGGCCTGTAAGACGGCAAAGAAAGACGCTAAAAGAAATGTGGCTATTGCTGAAGCTAGAACATACCAACAGCTCTACGAAGGTTTGGATACCATGGAGGGACAGAAGCAAGCACTGAGAATGACAAAGCAACGTGACAAAAACTCAAAATACTTTTATCAGATAAAGGTGATTAGGGACAACGATGGCAAAGATTTGATAAAAGATGATAAAATTCTAAAGTGATGACAAAAATATTTTCAAAAACTAATGAATGAGGAAAAATTCAAGAGAAAATATCCATGGGTTACAAAGAGAAGTATAGAAAGACATAGCTGAAATTGCAAGCTTGGAAATAGAAGAGGCCTTGAATAAAATGAAAAATGGTAAAGCAGTTGAACCGGAAAACCTTCTAGTTTAGACGTGGGAGTGTTTGGAGAAACCTGGAGTAGAGTATTTAAAACGGGAGATGAACAGATTTATGGAGCAAGAGAGGCTCAAAAGTATTTGAAGAAAGAGCACACTGATAACTATTTTCAAGAACAAAAGAGATATCGTGGAATGTGACAATTAGAGGGGTATCAAGCACACGTGCCACATTATGAAATTATATGAAAGAATGGAGGGAGAACAACTGAAGAATACTGTGATGGTTAGTGAAGAAAAGTTTGGTTTCATGAAAGGAAAATCAACAACAAATGCCATATTTGCCCTGAGACAGCTACAAGAGATATTCAGAGAAGGACATTTAAACCCACAGCGTGTTTATAGATCAAGATAAAACTTAGAAGACGTTGCTTAGAGCATAGCTCTACTGGTGCATGTGAGATAAGAGAGTNGAAGAATACTGTGATGGTTAGTGAAGAATACTGTGATGGTTAGTGAAGAAAAGTTTGGTTTCATGAAAGGAAAATCAACAACAAATGCCATATTTGCCCTGAGACAGCTACAAGAGATATTCAGAGAAGGACATTTAAACCCACAGCGTGTTTATAGATCAAGATAAAACTTAGGAGACGTTGCTTAGAGCATAGCTCTACTGGTGCATGTGAGATAAGAGAGTGCCTGGAAAGTACACCAGAGTAGTGAAAGATATATAGCAACAGTGTGAAACAGTTGTAAAATGTGCTGTCAGTACTAGCCAAGCATTCATATTTTAATATTGGTTTGCGTTTTAATAAAAGGGTTTTTAGATAGGAAAATTAATTGTACAGACGTTGCATTGTTGGCGTTTTCCCTCTCTTTTTCAAGCATAGACACATCTATTAATTTCATGATTTTATGCTTTTTCATCGCATTACACAAGATACTGTATATTTTTTGTCTTTGAAATCCTTCAATTTTAGTTTAGATCAGCAGTTTATTCTACTTCTCAATCAGTGATTTAGGCTCGAAATATACAGCTATCTTTTTAAATTTATATGTTGAAAATATTTTACGTCTGCTAGACACTTTTTAATATTACATTTGTTTGGTATCATAATTCCTTTAACTTTTAACGTATTTTTTCATCTCAAAGATTTACACAGTCGAAAGTGACGTCGAAGCTGAGACTTCTACTTCTTCCAAGTACTTTCAGGACGTGCGTAAAATATGACCTCTAATAACCAAAGTACAATCCCTAGTGATCCTTGTCGCTAGAGTGTTTTCACTAAAAAAAACCCAGAAGGGCAAAGGCGATCCACTGGCGACTATTTACTAATGGGTTGATGGATCTCATTAGCCGCTGGAGTTAACCCATTCACTGCCTTTGGAGTAGAAATTATAACAAAGGCTAGGCACACTAATCATTTCTGTATTACCTTTAGGCCATGTCAGCCGGATTGAAGAATTGGAATAACACAAAATTAACCTCGACACTATCATCTCAAATATCGCGGAAAACGATATCATTTACGAAGAGTTAATCACTCTTTTGAGAGGTATACTAGGTACTGAAAGCATCATCTCAGGAGCTGCTTTGAATGATAACTTTGGAGGGTCTAAGAATATGATTGACACCACAATGGTAAAGGCTATGAAATACTTAACTCAGAAGAGAGGAAGATACTAAAGTTTGCTGAAGAGTTTCTCCTGATAATTGCTAACACTTATTCAATAAGAGAGAAGAACGTTCATTTACTTTCTATAGGGGGACAATAAAAATCCAGATCAACTACATAGAAGTAAGAAAGAGACCGTGAAAGAGTGCAGCAGTTGCAAGATGACAAAACTGTTAGAGGGTCCAATGAAAATGTAGGAAAGATTATTAGATCGGACGCTGAAAAATCAGATGGCAATAGATAAGACGAAGTTTGAATTTATCTCCGAAAAGGAAAATGTATGTCCTACTTAAACATTGAGAAAAAGGCAAAAATAGGATCTTGAGGACAACGAAGCCCTCTGCATGGTGTTTGTTGATCTTGAGAAGGCAAAGGACAGGGTCTAAAGAAACTAGATGCTGCTGAATCGGACAAGAAAGAACGACAGAAAAGCTGGTGACAGTGGTGGGGAACATTCACGAAAAATTGTAAACGTAGTTGGTATGTAAGGCAGAACTGGAACCCTTCGAAGTCAAATTAGGACAGCGCAAAGGATCAGCATTCGGTCCTTTTCTATATCACCATCGTACTGGATACCAAAACATTAGAGGTTTTGCATGGATTATCTAGCTGCTTCATGCAGAGGACTTTGTCATCAAGGCCAAATAATAAGTACGGAAAGACTGCAGATCTGGCAGACATCAATGGGATAAAGGGGTCTTGGAAAGACTGACATCGGAAAGACTGAGGTAATTATCTCTAGGAAGAGAACCAAAGAAAGAAACCCAAGGAGAACAAATCAATCCTTTTTATAGTGTCAGTGATAAAAGAGATATCATTAGGATATAAGATCGAGAGCTTGGGGATAATGCAGAGACGTTATTAGAGCTTTATGTAATAAAATAACACCGGCAAAAACCAAGAGGAAGATATAAAAACGTCCAATCTGCTCAGTATTACAGTACGGCTTTGAAACGGTTCCTTTGAGAAAGGAAGAGAGAATAATGTTAGCAAGTGCAGAAATTAGAAAGGTGAGGTAGGTTGCGGGAATCGTCTTGTATGAGCACCTGACAAGAGAAGATGTAAGAAGGTTCATACAAGTTGCATTGGGAAAATTGTTCTGGTATGGACATGTTGTGAGAAAAAGGCCATAGGACAAACCATAAAAAGCCTGGGAAACACCGGTAAGGGGAAAGAGAAGTATACGAAGACAGAAAAGTAGGCTGCAAGAATTCATCAAGTGAGATATGTAAGCGTTTGGGTAACAAATTGAGTGACAGTATGAGTGACAGTGTGTGTTGGAGAAGGAAGTGTCCAGCGGCGGATCCAACATAAATGTAAATAAAAGCTAATTGAAAAGGAAGAGGTTTTTTTCTTCTCTTTATCGCATTATTTTACAAAATGTCACATTTTAAAATCTGTATCTTACACTTTTATGTTTTCAATTTTGAAGAGTCGGCTTTATTTCCTATCTATTAACTAATCTTTTGAGTAAGACTGTATGCTTGTCCTACGGTAATATCCTCGTCAGTTATTTTATTTGCTTAATAAAGTTGTAAACAACCGAAATGTTTTTGTAACTTGTGTTTATTAGGATAGAAATATACATAGAGAAGTACTTTTTGTTAGTATTATACGTATTCCCCTTTGAAAAGGAATTTGCTTTGGGTAAATATGAGGAATGTTTTCCTAATCTACTTCCTAGAATAACCCTGATGGGTAAAATTATTCACAACTTCAAATCTTTAATAAACTAGGTATGTTATTCCAAATAGCAGGCAATAGAAGCATGTACATGGGAGCTCCATTTGGGGTCGGTTCATAGTGTAGTTTGTATTTATATCCACTGTCGTCTAGTGCTTTTTGGTACAGAGGTGCTGTTTGTTTAAAAGATGCTTTGTCGGATGAAAGTAATGAGAGTCGTCTGTTGATGCCGTCTGGTAAGTTTTTAGTAGTTACTGGTTGGTCGTTGCTTTCTCGATGAACGTACTGAAGTGTAGTGTCATGTTTCGTGAAGGGTTTGTAGAAGCCATTGTGTAGGTTGAGGGTGACGTCGAGGAAGTTGATGGTCTGTTTGTTTGNGTTCATAGTGTAGTTTGTATTTATATCCACTGTCGTCTAGTGCTTTTTGGTACAGAGGTGCTGTTTGTTTAAAAGATGCTTTGTCGGATGAAAGTAATGAGAGTCGTCTGTTGATGCCGTCTGGTAAGTTTTTAGTAGTTACTGGTTGGTCGTTGCTTTCTCGATGAACGTACTGAAGTGTAGTGTCATGTTTCGTGAAGGGTTTGTAGAAGCCATTGTGTAGGTTGAGGGTGACGTCGAGGAAGTTGATGGTCTGTTTGTTTGCCTCTATTGTAATGCGTAGTCCGTTGTCGTGAAATGTACGGCATATTTCTTTTTTGATAATTTCTGTCTGTCTTGGGGTTGCGCTCGTAGTGGCAAGTCCGTCATCACAGTACAGTCCTATGTTGAGGTCCAGGTGTTGTAATTGTAAAAGTATGAAGATTCCGACTAGCTCACATGTTTCTGCGATGTCGTAACTTCCCATTGTAACGTCGAATGTGTTGTCTCCCTTATTTTGCCATGGTTGTCCGTTTAATGTTAGGGTTGAGCTTTTGGCGTGGGTGATGATATGCTTTTCTTCATATGTGATGCTGTCGTAAGTCGAGGCGATATAAGGGCTTTGTTGAGTAGACTCTGCCTAATTGATGGCTAAAATTCAATGACATCGAAAATAATAAATTTGTGATCTGGTTTGTTTTTAATCGTTTTGAACCAAGTAATGACAGAAGTGTTTTTCCATTGGTTGAGGTTGGTTACGGTAATGATTTGCGAAAGAAATATTAAGAAAAATTAGCAAAAGTATTCTCGACAGGATCAACAACAAAGTCATTACCGTAACCAACCTCAACCAATGAAAAGCCAACGACACCGCTACAAACAGTAGTAAGTACAATAAAACATGCAACTGCCGACAAAACAACACATGCCCACTTAACGGCAACTATCTACAAAAATCGGTTGTCTACCAAGCAATCGTAATACGCAAAGACAACAACACCACTGAAACATACATAGGACTTATAGAAAACGAATTCAAAACCAGGTGCAGAAGTCACATCGCATCTTTTCGATACAAAAATACAGAAACTCGACGGAACTCAGCAAATACATCTGGACATTAAAAGACGGAAATATAGACCATACAATGTCTTGGAGAATCCTTTAAACTAACCGACCCTACAATAACACAAACAAAAGATGCAACCTCTGCAACAAAGAAAAATGCCTGATCATTTACTGCCCAATTAGCCACTTTAAACAAAAGGAACGAACTTGTATCTTCTTGACGCCACATAAAAAAACTTTTGTTAATGAACACTTAAGCGTACCAACACTAGTTGTGAAAAAGATATATAAAGCGCTACTGGAATATGTTTATTTGTACATTTCCTGACGAGTGAGAAAAATCGCGAAACAGGGTTGTGGAGATGGACAGTGTAGTTGTTTGATTCTTTCCAACTTACTATATCTCTTTTATTACGCTCTGCATTTATGTATCGAGCACTCTAATACGGCTAACGAAATCGAAAGCACCAAATATATACATATATATACATATGTATTTATATATATGATATATAATATATATATATATAAATATATATATAAATATATATATAAATATACATATATATGCATTTAACAAGTAAACTAAATCAACTTGTAAATTAAATATCAATAGCATTAAAATCTATAAAAATCGACTTGAACTTTGAAGACCTTGTTGGAAACTGCCCACTTTATTTTTAAGTATTTGCCCCAGTCGGAGAAGATAAGCAATTTAAAAGCAGTTTTTCAAATAATAAATATTTAACTTTGAATTGAAATCTAAATTTAAAAATAACAAGGAATTTTAAGTCGATCATCACTTGAAGAATTTATGGCTTTTGTCAGTTCCAGGCCTATCAGCTGAATCGCTATATTTCAAAACATTTTAGATGATTTTTGAATATTTCTTAAAAAAATAACCAATTACTCATCCGTTACAGAGCAACCGCAAATTTGTCAATTATACATTTTGTCTTTCCTGTTTTTTCCAGTTTTCTCTTAAATAAGGTCTTTACAGTTTCTGAAACACTTTTTTCGTGTACGAAGCTAAAATCAAGAACTCTGCTGATTTTGAAAATTTTTTTCAGCCATAGTAAGCGTGCTATTCTTACAAAGTATAACTCCTGGCGCACATTAGGAGAAATACGGAATAACATTCCTAAGCTTATACGTTTTTCAGACATATAACTGTACCAGAATTATTAAAAACCAC
>RDPX01000151.1:908834-973753 GCA_003991215.1 Morbakka virulenta
ACATGCAAGAAAAGATAATGGAAATTACGGAATAGTTAGTTGTACAAAGTTATACATTAATTTTTCTTTAGTACGGAGATAGATGGATAGGCAAAGCAATGTTCAATCATCACAGAAGCATTTATTTGTCTTTATGAGATGCAATTCCTCATCTCCTCAAAAAATGCTTTATTGAAAACCTTTGTTGTAGCCTGGTAGGCCATGAAAGATTTGAGCTGATTTAAGATATTGGGACAAGGCTAAATAATTAAAAAAAACATTATTAAGTTAAAATGGTAAAACAATGAGTAATAATAATTGAAAATAACAATAATAATAATAGTCATAATAATAACAATAATAGTGATAGTTGCACAGTATCAAAGTTTAGTAACATGAACCTGTCAGCACAGAATTTCAAAAATGGAACTGACCTGAAATGTAGTCTACCCCATGAATTTGACGAAAAGGTGGAAAACGTTATATCAGGCTGTCCTGTCCTAGCAAATAAGGAATGTTTAGAAAGACATGATAAGGTATTCACTTAATTTTACTGGATTATTTGTAAATTCCACCAAATACAGTTCATTAACAAATAGTATGAATATAAACCAAACAAAGCTGGTAAAGGAAATGATGTTACAGTATTGTGGGATATGCCTATTATTACAGACAAACAAATCATAACAAATAGGCTGAAAATTGTAACCGAAGATAAATCAAAGAGTTTATATACTTTAATTGATATGTCTATACCATCAGAAAGAAATGTTGCAACAAAATTAATCAAGAAAATTGCGAAATACAAAGATCTCCAATTGGAAATCAGCAAAATGTTGAATATTAGAGAAGGAATGAAATATGTTGAAAAAATAACCTGTCAAATTCAGGGGACTTGCTTACACAACCGTGGTAAAACGTGTTTTATACTGCTACTACTACTACTACAACAACTACTATTACTACTACCATTACTACTACTACTATTACTACTACTCCTATTTCTACTACTACTACTACTATTACTACTACTTCTATTTCTACTACTACTACTATTACTACTTCTCCTATTTCTACTACTACTACTACTATTACTACTACTCCTATTTCTACTACTACTACTACAACTACTATTACTACTACTACTACAACTACTATTTCTACAAATTTCTACTGCTGCTGCTAATGCCCTGGTTATTAACATAATTCTGCAAAGAGTGTAGAGTTTCGTGGGCTAACTAGGTTACCTTTAGCCAGAACTAATCTCCAAATGTTCCTTGAGCAGGATGTAGTACCTGTCAGGTTTGAGCATGAAGTTATGGATCCGCATTTGCCGGGGGCTACTTTGTCTCATGACTGTAGGAAACCTTTTATCTTTAGTTGACAAACCTCCTAGAAATGGTGAGTCGAGAGCTCATTACCAATAAAATTATGAAAAAGTCCAATAGATGAAATAAATGCCCTATCACTTGTCTTGTGTACAAGCAAAAAGATCATTCCCCTTTACTAGACTAGGTTGGATTTGAAAAGTCTACAACTATGTCGGAAATATTTTCTATTGACCAAAAATTAGCCCTTGATTAGGGACGTCCGAACAATTACCCTCACGTTCTTCCACTAATTGATTCGTGTTCCAGAAAAACATTCCAAGCAATGAGGTCAAGTAACGTTAACCTAGTAGTAATCGAGGCTTACTTTCCATCGGTAATATTCGTTCAAACGACTCGAATACCGATCAAACGTATCAAATACGAAGGGAAGGAAATGTAATTTCAAGACCTTCATCAATAAATTAGCTGATATGCGTAGAAACAACATTTCAAACCAAAGTCTTATGTCACTGAAATTTACAAAATTAAACTGAGGTAAGAAAAGAACATCAGAAACAAGGTACTCTTATCTCTATGTTTGAAAATTTAACAGCTGAAAAAGCACCTAGTGATATTCTAATTTGTAATTAAACAATACTGAGGTGTCCTTTCATTCTGATTAACGATTACTTTGTGTGTGTGTAAGCTGCTGGAAGCAAAAAAAAATTCTCTAAATCGACGACGAAACAGATTCGAAATCACATGAGCGACGAGATCGATTTCTTCCATGGTACGGAAGAACAGCTTGAAACGAAGGCTATTCGTTACCAACCAGTCAGGAAAACCTGGCTAGTCAGCATCCAGGCATTACCACGTGGAGGTTGCCTTCTTGGACGCCCTAATGATTACTATCAGCAAACAGCAATAGCTTTAATTGTGTCTGAATGACCTAAGACCAAGAAATTAATAAATCTCAATACAAAACACAAAACGTGATAAAAAACTGGATAATTATCTCTGCTAGTAATATTGTAATAAAACAGATTATTCTTTAAAATTATGTAGACTTAACCTCTTCTAAAAATCTGTTGCATGAATTTGTATATGTTACAGAGGTATATGGAACAAAAATTAAATATAGTCCGATAGGATCAAAAGTAGTTCCTGAGGTCGTAGACAGAGGTTCTGAAGAATGCAAGGATAACCAACATTCAGACACAAATTTACAACACCAGAAAGCTTAAAGATAAGCACAGTATAAATTCGGAAAGCGATATTGATGGAGTTTTATTGAAACTCTCAAGAAAATTATCCAAGTGAAAAGAGCAAGAATCAGATGCTTTGAGAAACAATTGAGATTTTATGAGCATTAAAAAAATTTGAAATGACCCCAAAAGCAGAAAATACTATGGCTCGTTTGGTATAAATGTAATTTGAAGTCAACAATCGACCATCTATAGAAAGTATTCAAATTTTCTTGGCGAAAATTTCGACTTAGTTAAAAACTCACAACTTTGATCCACCTTGAATCGTAAAGCAAATTGTGTTGTTATAGGGCACGTCCAAGAACAAAATTGGGAAGGAGTCTTCCTCGAGGGTCTTTAGTTTGGTTTAACCAATCCAAGCAAAGGAAAGACTGGAGGAACAAACACACTTTTAATTTTTGACTAACTTCTCTAGCTACATTTTATGATAAGCTAACCAGATACTATTAGAAATAAACTTATTGTCTAATATAATAATTCAGTTAGTTAGAAACAAGGCAAGTGTGAAATGCCTTGGGGAAAAATGGTTTCAAATGAAGAAGTGTAAAAGAATGATTCGATATTGTAAGAGGACACGAGCTCGGGACACACAACTAAAAGCTCGCCATGCATCTCTCTCTTCCATGAAGTCCCGTATCTCAGCAGCATCTTCCAGTCCTGCATCACTCTTGAAAATGTCATAGAATGTAGTAGATGGCTTTTTTCTTCTTCATTTTTCTTGCGATGACTCCCACAGACACTGGATGACTATTCAGAATGGCTCTTTAGAATAGCCCGCTATGCTTATTCTTCGGTCTCGCAGCTTTCGGGAATCTCGAATTAATTTTCCATATTCCTCTCTGTTATTCAGTTAAGCTTCCAATGTGACTCTTAGCGCTACTATCAGCATCTGGGTAGATATATTATTTAATGTATCTACCGGCATGCTGTCTTTTTCTGGTAAACTTTTAGTGTCATGATTCCCGTTCTAAGGAGAAGAAGAAATTCTCAGGTATTGACGAAAGTCAAGCAAATATTATCCTGGTAAAAGTCAGAATCTCAAATATTTTTCATTTTATGAGGTGCCTTCCATGCGATTCCTCTTCTGCCTTTGATGTTGGCTAAGGGTGAAGGTGGATGAGCTCCAAGACTTAAAGCCATCAACAATGTCTAATTGTGAGGTGTCTACAGTTCTAATGATTCTGTTATAGCAGTTGTAGCTCATTATTTTTTGTTTCCTTTGCATCAAGGTGCAAACTTTTTTTTTCTGAACCTTTTCTCTACTGCTGTCAAAAAGAGTGCGGTTTGCGCTGTGGTGTCTGACATTGGTGAAATGTTATCAGCAAAGTTAAAGTGTGAATACAGAGAAGCCTGGATAATATCACTTGCTTTTTTCTTAAGAGTTAAGCCTAGTTATTCTTCCTTATCGTTGATACCACACCTTAAAGCATAGACAAACGTAATAAGAAAGAAAAATGGTGCTAGTGTATCACCTTTTAAGACATCAGCAATTATTTTAAATACTTGAGTCTCACAGTCAGATGTGGCTATTTAGTCACATGTCTCCCAAATGTTGCTGCAATGGAAGATACCACAGGAACGCAAAGTCTCCATACCTCTCCAGGACAAATAGTGGTAATTGCTTTTTTGAGGTCAATGAACGTTATTTTGAAGCAAGGAATATGTCATGTTACTTCTTCAAACATTCTGCATATGGCCAGACTTTGCCTTACTGTTCTTCTCTTCGTGTAGCCTGTAGCCATTATGATTATGCCACAGAAAGAGTTTGCGATTGTTGCAAATCACTAAAAAAGGGTATCGTTTTGCAACTTCATCACCAGTGAAATTAGGGTAATGCCTTGTTGTTTAGATCATCAAAGTTTGAAAATGGGGAAAATGTAATGGTTCGCTATTGTTCTAGTATTTGACATATTATGTATGGTTTTTTTTGACAAATGATAAGATGATGTCCTCTAATCAAGTATACTTTAGGCATTCAAGAGTGATTGGCAACGGAGTATTCATCTAGAATAAGTGTATCATCTCAAAGGTCAAATACTTTGTTCTAATCAGGAGTCTGAATCGCCCAGACATAGTTATTACACAATAATTTACTAAGATGTGTGCGTAAGCAATTCATTTAAAAGGCTCCCCACGTATTCTTCCTGATATTTCATTGATGAGTTTCCATGATTCTTTTTTTTTAATTCTCGCGTTATGCTTCCAGATCTTCAGTTTTCTCATTCAATTTTTCTTCTGAACAAAGAGCCAAGCAATACTTTCTGCAAGGCGTGACAATATTGTATAGATATGTAATTGCTAAAAATGTACATTACAGAAATATCACCAGCTAACTTGATCATTAAAAATTTTCTGGATTGTTATGTTCCTGCAGACTATTAAAACGTTAGCTCAGATTAAATCGAATGCATTGCTTTTTTTAGGTGGGGTGAAAAGGTATATTTTGTTTCTTTAGAGTATTGTTCTGTCAAAGCTTTATAATGGAATCTGACGAAAGTAAGCTTTTCTGCACTTATGCTCAAAACACTGTTTTTTGTATTGAACGTTTATGGCAAAAGCTCGCGTTGTAAGATTCTATCCTAATACGAATCAATTTGAGGTTTCAGAATTGTCTGTTAACTCTTTATTATGTTTTTTCCTTGACCTTTAACCTTTTTTCGAGTGCTTCAAAGTATATCAAGTTTTCACTTTGTGTAGAATCCATAGTTCTCTCAATTCCATCTGTAGGAAATTCTGTTTATGATGAACTTGGAACAACTTCTCTTTAAATATCGCTGTATCATAGTTTACTGAATTATCTTATTGAAATGGATTCCATGCAGCATAAAGAACTTGCTTCAAATTCAAGGTAACATATAGGTCCTTTCAGGATATAAATCCCTGTAGCAGTCTTTAACAGAATACTCTCCTCCTGAAACAATGTTATAGTTTTATACAAATTGAGCAAAGAATTCTGAAAAGTAAAATTTTGAATAAAAATGGTATTTTTAAAGATGTCGTGGCTTAATGCTTAGTGCAACTGCACCATAACCGAAAGGCGCGGGGTTCGTTTCTCCGAGTGGCCGGATTTGGAACTTCACAGAAGAAAAAACCATTGGTTGGCATCAGGAAGGGTACCCGGTGTGTATCTGGTGTAAAGTTAAAACCAAAAGATTTTCACTTTTTAGGAACTTTTTTAGAATGTAACACATCTTAAATGATCTCTTTATATAATTTACAATAAATAACTTTTGACGCGTACAAATTTACTTTTAAAGCCTAAATTCACCCATTTAAAATAAGAGAGAAAATCTATCATTCCAACAATGACACATAGTTTGTTAAANCAAAAAATAACCTTGCTGCCAAATTCATTCCCCATGAAGGATGCTGGCTGAGTCCCAGTTACTTGGGAAAATGACACTGAAACGAAAAAAATCAAACAAACAAAAAAATCCTTGTATTTAATTCCTATAAAACTTATTTGCTTGGTAAATGTAAAGTTAAAACCAAAAGATTTTCACTTTTTAGGAACTTTTTTAGAATGTAACACAATCTTAAATGATCTCTTTATATAATTTACAATAAATAACTTTTGACGCGTACAAATTTACTTTTAAAGCCTAAATTCACCCATTTAAAATAAGAGAGAAAATCTATCATTCCAACAATGACACATAGTTTGTTAAAATAAGCATTAACTTTTTATCTTATGCTTAGTAATTTTTTTCTTCGATAAATTCTTTAAATTCCTTTCCAGT
Source organism: Morbakka virulenta (assembly GCA_003991215.1). Taxonomy (NCBI): domain Eukaryota; kingdom Metazoa; phylum Cnidaria; class Cubozoa; order Carybdeida; family Carukiidae; genus Morbakka; species Morbakka virulenta. The sequence goes on from RDPX01000151.1 coordinate 915,129, forward strand.
CAATATGGTTGTTTATCCGTTGTCAATTTTCTTGCATGCTATGTTTATTATTCTTCCCTCAAACTCAAAATATATATTGATTTTACAAAAATGCATTTTCTTTATATGTATACTTCACCAAATGCTATTCCCTCAAGAACTGGATTCAATTATTTTACAAATTATAAACTACAATTACTTTTAAAAATCCTATAGGCAGCAAGCACAATTTTTGTGAAATAAATGCATTCTTTAAACATTAAATTTCGTTAATTTTAATTATTTATTTATACTTCTATTTTGCAGTTCAAGTAAACTCCTATAGGTATAGTAAGAATTAGAGTGTCATGGACCTGAGGATGTGCACTTGGCTACATTAAGGACTGATACATTTCTCACTATTCAGTACGAATCTAATGTTCTATTTAACTAGAAAGATCCAGAAAAAGCATTTGTCGGCGTTTGAATAAATATTGCTTCTTACGATACAAGTCCTTGATTTATTGAAAACTTTGTGTAAAGTGCAATGATCTTAGCAATTTTTTTTCATTGGTTGGAACTCTTGAGATAAGGATACCGTTAAAGTTACTCTATTTCTGTTGTCAAAACAAATCTTTTGTGCTGGTGCTTGATGAAAATAATACAAGAAAAGCGATAATTGGCTTGTCAGCTACATGACGCGTTGTTACGTCCCTTGTTTGATTGTCACTACAAGCAAAACACTTTCTGCATTCATAATTATAAAACGTTGGTAGATGGCTTGCAATAAGCGTTGCATGAAGAATAGGTGGAGTAATTTTTTCGATACCGGTGAAGCAAGAATACGCACGAGTACTGAGAAGGATTTCAACACCACCTATAGTACTGTTCATCGAATTTTTCCACGCTGATTCTGTAATAATTTCCCATCCTTGTTCAAGTATGTTATGCTCGAGGCTATCCCCGTGAATGAAAAGAATGCTCTTGAATAGTGGGACTTCTACATTGTGTTCAATTGCTGCGGGTAAAAGTTCCAAAAGTTGGCTGTGTCCATTTAGGCACATTGAATGTTGAGATGTGTGTTAAACGTTTCGGTTTCAACAAAGTTTGTATGATTATGTATATAAATAAAGGGTAGGCCAGTCATCGATGTTTTGAAATTAGGAGCCTCAGCAGACACTCTGACACGCACTTCTTGTTCACCCACGCGACGAGCGGTGCGGTTCGAACGTCGTAAATTTCGAGTAGTCATAGTCTTTTAATAGCTGAAATTTCTTGATATGAACGCGACCAGCGATCGCAGTAATTTCCATTGAAACTGGTTCACCGCAACCATTGACAAAGAGTTTTTTGTTCATCTGCTTGAAATGATGTGTGACATTGCCAGAATATTGGCTCATTAATATCTGCCGCCGTCAATATTCAACAATCTGGAACCGTTGTCTTCACCACTAACCCAGGCCGGGCAGCTGACGGGTACTATGCCTTGCTGAGGGGCAACCTGGCACTGCTTATTTCCATATTTGCAGCAAGCCTTCATATCTGGAGGCTGTTCAACTACCTGCTACCTGTGGATCCGGTGGATAGGAGTTACCATTACCACACCGTGCTTTATTAGTTGCTTCTATCAAGCTGAAGAAACTGAAGAAACTACTAAAATCCAATGGTGTGTGTATGAAACAGTGTAAAGAGCTAGAACGAATGGAGAAGACCAGCCCACAGAAGTTGCATGACATGGTGCGACATGTAACCTCAAGTAAAAGGAGTGTTACGTCCAGCTGCATTGAAGCAAAGGATAGAAGTATTTTTGGTAATCAAGAAAAAATGTTAGGTCGATGGAAAAAGTATATAAAAGAGTGTTGTTTGCTGATAACAGAGGAGATAGAAATATTAATAAGGAGGCAACCCGATATTTTTAAAGTACAAATAGAAAAAGCTGCAAAGAACCTAAAAGAGATAAAGCTGGATGCCCGGATGGCATTGTGGCAAAAACGATCTTGACACTAGAAGAGTTTGGAATAGAACAAATAACTAGATTAAAAAAAACATTTACGAGGAAGGTCATTTTCCAGGAATGATGTACAAATCTATCTATATAACTCTTTCCAAGGAAACATGGACTACGAAATGTGCGTTTTTCAGAACAATCAGCTTAATGACCCAAATAACAAAGCTTATTATTAAATTTTTTCTTGGTAAGCTTCGGGATCGAACAGTTGGAGAGGTAGCAGAAGAACAGTGTGGACCCAAAGACAATTAAGGAAACACACAATGTCATCTTCGTACTGAAAATATTAGCAGAGAAAGCGGTTTCTTTGCAAAAAGTTGTATAAGTTTGTTTCATTGACTATGTGAAAGCCTTTGATCGACTTAGACATGAGCCTTTCTTTGAAATCCTGGAAGCATTAGATCTGAATGGACATGATATTAAGCTGTTGAAATACGTATACTGGGAACAAAAGGCACCTGTGAGACTCAATGGCAAAGTTAGTAAGTATGTCGAAATAAGAAGGGAAGTGAGACAACGATGTATACTATCTCCTGACCTGTTCTCACTTTACACGGAAATGATCATGCGAAACATTAAGGACATAAAAGTAATATCTATTGGTGGAATAAATGCTAACAATATCAGATATGCAGAAGACACAGCATTGTTAGCAGACAGTGAAGAAAAACTGCAGAGCGTTGTGGATATATTGGTAGAAAAAAGCGAGAAGAAAGGTTTCGAAAAAAAACAAAAAAAAGTCATTTGTGACAGTATTTTCTAAGAAGAAGAAGGCCAGATAAAAGATCATGGTTAAGGTCCAAGAACTGGAGAAAGTTAAAAATTTGTTTATCTGGGTAGTATGGTTTCAGAAGACACTAGATCAGAGGTGGTAACAAAGAAAACAATTGGCATTTCGAAAAGAAATTTAAAAAGTTGGATAAGGAATTTTGAGGGTATCATGGACAGACAGGATAACCAATGTGGACGTTCTGCCTAAGACAAGGACTAATATATGCTTATTACAGAAGATCATGAACAGGCAGATTCAGTTTGTAGGGCATGTAATGGAAAAGGAGAGGCTTGAAGAAGCTGTGCTGACTGGCCTTGTAGAAGGTAAAAGATAAAGGGGAAGACAACAAGCTAAGTAATGGACATGGTTAGAAAGTGACATTGGTTGGAGACCCACTGTGCTCACTCAGGGTCTGAAGAACCGCCAGGGACTGAATGCAGCCTAAGCCAGAATTCTGGCACGGCTCCCAGATTGATTGACTGATTGATTTTGAGAAAGACCAGTTTATTTGAATTCAATCGCTGAGTTGTTTACCTCTGCTATTAAGGTTCTCAATTGTTTGCTTTCATAGTTTGAACACTGTGACGACAAAGGAAAAGTGAACTGTTTGGATTAAGATTACGAAAAGCTTTCGAAAAGACCAACAAAAAGAAAATATTTTCACTCAGGTAAAATGTTAAGGTTAATGAATTTCTTGTGATAACTGGCAAAATACTTTAACCATGCAACAGCGCAAGCAAATAACTAGGATCTGTTTGCTTTTTGGGTAACCTGAGTAAGCTCAACAAAAGACGGAAAGCAATAAATAAGGTAATATTTTAGAAATTTGTAAGACTTTCAGTGGAAAAAAACAGAAGAAAATCAACAAAAGGTAGAGAAAGACATGAGTATTGAACTGATATTGTCGTTACTTTTAAATCAGTTTCCATCCACTCAAAATTATTGAACTGATCAAGTAGCACTGCTCGTGTCTCTCTATAATTCACCCCNTGAAGAAAAACTGCAGAGCGTTGTGGATATATTGGTAGAAAAAAGCGAGAAGAAAGGTTTCGAAAAAAAACAAAAAAAAGTCATTTGTGACAGTATTTTCTAAGAAGAAGAAGGCCAGATAAAAGATCATGGTTAAGGTCCAAGAACTGGAGAAAGTTAAAAATTTGTTTATCTGGGTAGTATGGTTTCAGAAGACACTAGATCAGAGGTTGTAACAAAGAAAACAATTGGCATTTCGAAAAGAAATTTAAAAAGTTGGATAAGGTTCTCCGGTCAAGTAGTGTGTCAATCGAAACTAGAATTAGGCTACTTAAATGCTACGTGTGGTCAAATATACTCTATGGTTGCGAGAGTTGGACTATTACTAGAAAGCTTGAGGACAGGATTAGAGCTGTGGAAATGTGTTTTTTGTAAAGAATTTTGAGGGTATCATGGACAGACAGGATAACCAATGTGGACGTTCTGCCTAAGACAAGGACTAATATATGCTTATTACAGAAGATCATGAACAGGCAGATTCAGTTTGTAGGGCATGTAATGGAAAAGGAGAGGCTTGAAGAAGCTGTGCTGACTGGCCTTGTAGAAGGTAAAAGATAAAGGGGAAGACAACAAGCTAAGCAATGGACATGGTTAGAAAGTGACATTGGTTGGAGACCCACTGTGCTCACTCAGGGTCTGAAGAACCGCCAGGGAATGAATGCAGCCTAAGCCAGAATTCTGGCACGGCTCCCAGATTGATTGACTGATTGATTTTGAGAAAGACCAGTTTATTTGAATTCAATCGCTGAGTTGTTTACCTCTGCTATTAAGGTTCTCAATTGTTTGCTTTCATAGTTTGAACACTGTGACGACAAAGGAAAAGTGAACTGTTTGGATTAAGATTACGAAAAGCTTTCGAAAAGACCAACAAAAAGAAAATATTTTCACTCAGGTAAAATGTTAAGGTTAATGAATTTCTTGTGATAACTGACAAAATACTTTAACCATGCAACAGCGCAAGCAAATAACTAGGATCTGTTTGCTTTTTGGGTAACCTGAGTAAGCTCAACAAAAGACGGAAAGCAATAAATAAGGTAATATTTTAGAAATTTGTAAGACTTTCAGTGGAAAAAAACAGAAGAAAATCAACAAAAGGTAGAGCAAGACATGAGTATTGAACTGATATTGTCGTTACTTTTAAATCAGTTTCCATCCACTCAAAATTATTGAACTGATCAAGTAGCACTGCTCGTGTCTCTCTATAATTCACCCCATTGCGATAAAGAGATTATTTTTAAAGTTGAAACGAGCAAAAAATGAAGTTCGAGAGGACAATGGAGACTGTTTATTCTCTCTCATGAGCATTGAAAATGGAAGAGTACATTCACTAAACTTAATTGTATTGATGATTAATAACTTTCATTTGAAAGACGTAAGCATACAGTTTATTCAAATGGTGAAAGGGCACTACATATGTGTACGTTAATTTTGGACTCACAGATTTTTCCCTTGTTATATTTAGTATTATGAAACTTTTTTGTAAACGTTTTTACAGTAACTGTGTGGTTCAATCCTTTGGTTTTTTATTATAGTACTTGTGTCTGCAGATTATTAATGCATTGATTTTTATGTTGCACATAATAGCTCTGATATTTATCCTAGATCAATATAAATCCAGTTTTATGCTTTGGTTATATCAATCTTTAGCATTAATTATATTAATACTTTAGATCCTTCTGTAAAGCAATATAGTAATTTATTTATTTGTTTTGTTAATTATTATTATTATTATTATTATTATTATTATCAAGCAGTTACACATCACTTAGTGTTGGATAGGAGAAAAACCCACACTCAGTGCCCAGCAACAAGCCAGGTAAGTTGAATGCAGGAACATGTACTGTAGCTACAAGAGTGAGATAAATAAATAACCAAATGAAGATGGCAACATTACTTCAATCTTGCAAATGCCATCCCACAATCAGTGAGGAAAGGCACATTGCTCAAGTGGTTGTTCTTGTATGACAACAACTTGTGACCACAGCACTCCCCGCTCCTAGTCTGATAGCTAACAATACATGGAAAAATATCCTAGTACAAGTACTAAGTCTGGTATTGCAGGATAGAATTCAGACTGCATATTTCTTTTTATTGTTATTATTATTATTATTATTGTTATTATTATTATTATTATTATTATTATTATTATTATTATTACTAAAGATTGAAGATTGTGTGAGGCAGGAAGAGTTAGGGTTAGAAGAGTATGTACATGCTACTGAGGAGACGATTTTGGAACAGGTGGCTGGAATGATTATGCATGGAAGGGAGACAAAGAAGCATTACAAGACGAGAGTGGTTGAGGAGAGAAAGGAGAGATTGATGGAGAAGGCTCTGCATGGTAGGTTCTTTCGGGAGATGGATGAAAATGCAACAGAGAGATCAGTACAGTGGGTTAAGGGTGGTTTCCTTGCAAAAAGCACAGAGGCATTTGTGTTTGCTGCTCAAGAGCAAGCATTGAGGACAAGGTTGGCGCAGTCGAAGTGGGATGGTGGTGTTAGTCCTATGTGTCGCATCTGCGGAATTGAATCTGAGTCAGTTTGGCATGTTGCGTGTGGGTGTAAGGTACTGGCTCAGAAGGAGTACAAGAGGCGACATGATAGGATGGGATTGAGAATATATTGGGAGCTGTGCAAGAAGTATGGGTTGAAATGTGCGGGGAAATGGTTTGAAGAGGTGCCTGACAAAGTTAGAAAGAGTGAAGATGGTAGGTTTGAAGTTTGGTGGGATAGATCAGTGGAGACAATGCAACAGGTGGAATGTAATCGTCCGGATGTTGTTGTTGTTGACCGCACTAAGAAGAGATGGCTGGTTGTAGATTTTGCTGTGCCTTCCGATCGAAATGTGACAGCTAAAGAAGAAGAAAAGGTCACTAAATATTCTCCCTTGGCCCAACAAATCCGAAAGTTACATAGTGTATGTACCAGCGTTGTCCCAATCGTCGTGGGAAGCTTAGGAGTGGTGACGAAGCGCTTGGAGCGCAGTTTGAAAGAGTTGGGCATCCCTGATGTCTTGGGTGGACTCCAAACATCTACCATCATTGGAACTACCAACATATTGAGGAAGGTGCTTAACCTCTAAAGCTACTGGTCGGTAGCCGGGGTTAAGTTTTCTCGTCCGGCAGATGAATACCATCTCCCTGTGCGGGCTGTCATGCTGGACATAAACTTTGTTTATTATTTTGGAGAGAACAAAATGCAGAGCTTTAAGCAATTTTATTTTACACGGTCTTTCAGTTATTATGGATGATGTCTCAATAATAATTGCTGTGATTATATACTGTTGGTATTTTCATATTACTGTTTGTTGTATGTCTTGCTTTACATTGCATTTAGCGACCCTATAAAACTTTTATCCTGAGTGCCCAAAGAAGGACAAATTATCTCTATCTGCAAGGCTGTAAAATAAGCCAAGTCAAGGAGAACATTTATATTTTAAGTATACTGATGGAAAATAATGCCGAAGCTGCAAGTTGAAATTCAGAATTGGAGATCAACAAAACACCAATATGAAAATGACAAATCCACTCCTTATTGGAACTAGCTTGTTGATATAAAAAGGGTGTAGTCTTGATGAAGTAATATTATGACACTTTTCATTATTTTTTTTGCTTTGTGGTGTTTTTGTTAGACGTACAAAAATGATTTATACGTTGGTGCTTTCTTATCTCAGTATTAATGATACTTGTTTGGCTTGGTTAAAAATAAAAATTTTAATACTGCAAAATCGCTAGACATTGTTTGAAGTTGAAAACTTCCGTTGTTCAGAGACACTCAAAAGATGCCATGCAGGATTAAAAATACTTATTTTTTCTAACCTACATTATCTTCAACCAATTCTGAATCACTTACACTAGAGCTGTACCTTGTAGAGATTTATCTACATAAGATACAGTTTGCATTAGTAGTATATTAGGTTTATAAACCTTTTGGGATACCATAGAATATCGATGCCAGTTAAGCTGTAGGTTGAATTTCTAAAACCTTTTAGAAATAATAGGGTTTCTGTATAAGTGTTTTCTCTGGGTTTACCTTTGGCTAAATCTATTAGATGTTTGCTAGGGTGCATTTGAGTTTGTGTTAACTCTCACATTCCACTTTCTTTTTGTCTTTGCTATTGGAATTGGCCATAAGAGTCAACTTATGATCTTAAAAAACGCCAATAGCAGCAGAGGAATTGTTTTGGGTAACGCTAAAAACATTTTGTAGCCATTCTGAACAACTTGAGATTACTAAAAAACAGGAAAATATTATGTCATGAGTCGTACGCTTTTTCAAAGCTACGTTTCGAAAGGTACGTCTCCCATCGTCAGGCTACTGATAGATAATGGGAAAAGTACCTCTCGAAACGTAGCTCGGAAAAAGCTTACTACTCATAACATGATAAAGCTCTTATATATATGGCTTCCTCTGAGTCCATAAAGTTCAGAATTTTCAAGATTATTAGGAAAATATTGTCTGTTTTCTGGGCCTAGAATATGTTTTCTACTATAAAATACCTGTGTTTTATTAATAGTACAATAAAGGATGCATATGCCTAGCCTTGGAAGAGGGAAGAAACTCAATTGCCAGTTGCACGTAAAAAGTTATCACTCTAGAGTATCACATATTTGTTTAAACCATAATTTCCTAATTCCATTAGACATAATAATTTTTAGCAGTAGCTGGTTATCATATAGGTTTTCCATGTCGTGCAATAAATTTTTTTCATAAATCTAGTTTTCCGTAAGATGCTTCTCCTTGCTCACTTATTTTACCTCGGACCTCTAATATCATATACTACGAGTGGAGGGATTTTACCTGACCCTGTAGCACCAGTGTCACCTTGCTCCATACATTGCCAGTGTAGATAATCTTTAAAAGCATTACTTCACCTTTGCTTCGGCCTTCCTCTCTTTCTCTCAACTTTAGTTTTCATCTTCTTTCTGATAATCCATTTTTCTTCACTGCGACAAACATGAGAATACCATCCCGTTTTACTCTTACTTATCACATCATTAATCGGCATTAGACCCACCTCTTTTATACCATCCTACTTTCTTCGGTGGTCTTTTAAGCTGATTTCCAAACAATATCTAAGCGTACGCATCACATTGGGTCTAATTTTGTCGATTTGTACTTCTGTGATGAGCCACTGTTCGCTTCCTTAACGCAGAATGGGTCTAATTTCTATTTTTGGTAGAGATCGTCGTTCCTAAGGGTATCTTTCTTATTACACTGACCTACTGTTAGCTCTGTCTATTTCACCTTGTTCAAGCTCTTATTTATTTGAAGCTCAACCTCAGATCTTCCTCTTTACTAAAAATATGAAAGTAATTTTTGAAATATACCTTATAATTATGATGAAAATGTAATTCTGTGGTTGTTCTTGGTGCTTGTCAAACTGGCGTCTGTATTACACAATTAAAAATTTCTTTCTACCTATTTCTATTTTAAATTTTTAAGTCCTATGTTCCTACAAAATGTATATATATATAAATGTTTAAGTATAATTCCTGTAGTAAAAAGAAAAACCAATATTTTTTCTCTTTTGATGATATGTGCCTTGGTCATTTGATGTCATTATAGATAAAATTATGCATGCATGTATCTCAGAGAAAAAAAAATTATTACAATACAAAATTAATTCTACAGATATATCCTTTCTTAGCAAAATCATATGATGGAGAAATGATACTAACCAAGTATGTCATTGTACCTATTTTGACTGTAATTAGTGCTAGTGGTTTTAAAAAGGAAATTTTTTAAATATAAGAAAAGCTAACAAATTAAATAGAGCTATAGTTATGTTTAAAATACTTCTTCAGTGGTTGTAAAAAAATTTGGTCTCCTTTGGATGTTGTGATGCATAAGGTAGTCACCAGCGTTTACCAATGTGGCTTGTTTGACATAGGTTTTAATAGAACTTCCTCTTCAACGTCGCCTGCCGAGCCGTTGCTCAGGGCAAGATAATACATAGCATATTGCTCTTGAACAACATGGCCTTTGTTTTCAAGGTTGTCTTCTTTGATCTCCAGATAGCCTTTAGGTTTACACAAGCTTACCTATTTTTTTTAGAAGAACTCCCTGACCTCTTCTTCCTCACGGTCCTTATGTTTGGTGATCTTAAAGTGTCCCGGTAGGTGAAGATTTCTAACTTCTTAGGCTCCACCCTTTTATTAGTAGAGGCTGTGTTTGTCTTTTTGCTAAGCCGCAAATATTTGTTTTCCTAGAGCTAAAAACCTTTTTAATACGCCTTAATTACTTAATTACATTTTTAGTCAAAATTCGGCAAAATCGTCCAAAGCAGGGATATTACTTTGTAATACAGCTTCAAGAAATTTCATTTATTAGCTATTTCATTAATACCACAAAAGCATATTTTATTCTGCTTGGACATGCTTAATTTTACTTCTAAACCAATTAAAACACATTTGGCCGATTTTAGACAAACTTTTGACAAATCCTTAATAATGCTTTATCACAATTACTTTTAACTTCATCTCCTAGATTTTTAAGTTCATCCCTACTTTACCTCTACGAAATACTTTTCTTATTTATTATCTCAGGGGATTTAAAATTTTATTAAATTGGTTAACAACAAGAGTAGACAAAGAAAGATTTAATCCTCTTTTACGATGTTTATTCGAATATATAGTTGTTTTTATTGAATCATTATTATATTTTCCAACATTTTATCTCAGCTTAAAATACTTTTTTCGATATAATTATCTAATTTGGGTCAAAATATACGATTATTAAAAGTAGTAGTTTAGTTTTTGATCGGTATTGCCATTCACGAATGTTAAGTTCTGACGTCTGTTTTTAAATAACAAATATATTTATCTATTTAGACTTTTTCATGAAGCAATGAACCTTATAATTATTTAAATATTTTTCCCAGGTATTCACTGACAAAGATATGAAAAGTGTAATTTGCTCAGGCTATACAAAACTAAAAGTCTATTATCATCCATTTCTATGAAAAAGAAAGGCCTTCTATGTCTTAGACCGGTCTAGAGTGCCAGCGAAGTAGCAATCGACCAAATAAAATCATGATTTTAATTGATATATTTAAGGTATAGAGCACTCATCGTCTATCTGTATAGCTATCTAAAATTGTGGTTTCAAACTTACAAAGATGATACCCATATTGATACTCTTGGAGGCAGACAGAGACAGAGACATGGACAGCGAGATAAATAGATAAATAGATAGGTAGATATGTAGATAGGTAGATAGATAGATAGATAGATAGATAGATAGGTAGATAGGTAGATAGGTAGATAGGTAGATAGTTAGATAGGTAGATAAGTAGATAGGTAGATAGGTAGATAGATGGCCAGAGAGTTATTTCTCAGAAGCTCTGTGCTACACTGATGAGCCCACAAAGGACGAAACAGTATTGTCTGCAGATTGAGTATATTTCTATATATATTTATATAAATATATATATATAAATACATATATATATATATATATATATATATATATATATATATATATATATATATATATATATTAACTTATCATGAAGGTGTTTTTGCATTTGAGCATGAAAAATATTTGTATAATTTTTTAAAGTTGCGGAAGCAGTGAAATTATTCGTAAATAAAAATTTATCAACCTATGATTGCCAACAGAGGTATGTCTTTCCTCCAATCCTTAAGCTTCTCGTTTATTTTTGGAAAAGAATGTGTTTTTCTGCTAGTTAATGTTGTTCTTTAGCAGTTTTAAGGGGAAGATCTTGCTAAGTACAAAGAATTTATCTCCTGACGTTGTGCAAATTCTTGGGTTTAGACATAAACCTTTTAACCTAAAGCAAATTTTAATAACAATTCCTCGGCTTTGAATACGGAATTATTTAAAAGTTTTTTACTCTGATTTAAAACTTGAAGATCTGTGACTCACTAATAAGCCCAAATAACAATAGAATATTAGAATTAAACATAATAATTTCATATCATAGCTAATTTTTACACCATCCTAATGATATAGGATTGAAAAATGTCAAACAAAAGACAAAAAATTGTATGAAAATAAAAAGATTAAAATATGAAGATTTATTAAGAAGTTTTATTTTTCTAAAACTATAAACTATATTTTTGCTAAAAAGAAATTTTCAGAGATTTAGAAAATTTACAATTCAATCAAAAACCTTCCTTTTCCTATACGTTTAAATCAAGCTTCTTTTCAGTATTATCTGAAAGCACCTAGAATTTACAACTGAATATTTCAAAACCTGACCAAGCATTGAGTCCAATAGTCCCTATTTTCTGCTTAATGTCCTGCGCAGGTTCAAAGGACCTAAATTTTAAGGGAAGTCTGGGCTATATTATAAAACTGTCATCTAAGTCCTAAGGACTAAGCTGAGGAACAGTTTTGCGAGAAACCCCATACCCCGTCCAAGATATTAGATGACAACTGAAATAAAGAAAGATAGAATATGTAGTACACAAAGAATCTCCCAAAACTGATTTTTAACACAGCATTCCAAGGCTGATATTAAAAACACTTTAAATTTCAATATACTCAGTGACCAGGTTAGTCCAACCAGATTGAGGCAGGTTTATTACTATTAAAAATTGGAGAATCGAGTTCGTTTAGCGTTTCAGCCATATTTTCAAGATTGAAATTTTCAGCATCAACGTCTTCCATCAAGATTCACCCTGGAAACGCCTTCACACACAGCAGCTGCAGTTGATCAACGTCTGGTTGAAATTTGCAATTGTCGCTCACGTCCTGTTTTGCTTTTGGTACAAGCTTTGGTAACTACATAACTAACTTTTTCAAATAGTACAAGCTGCAGTCAAAACATATGGGTCATTTGGGACACATTCTCTCACGGATAGACAGAAATAATCATATGGTATTCTCTTAAGGTATTTCATTGTAACTTTAATGATCATCAATGTGTTTTGCACTAAAATATTTTTATACAGCGAGAGGTACCTAGCATCTTCTTCATCTTATGCTTACTCATTTTTGTTTAGCGTACAAACAACTGTTATACGTGGTGGTAAAAATCTTTCAGGAGTCACTTCCAAGTACGAATCGGGAAGTATTTTCATCGAAACATTTTAGAAAATGTAAGAAATATTTTGATTGCTAAACATGACACGATTTCTACTCTTTTGACTTTCTTTCCTTTAGAATAGGTGTATTGTCTTCTATAAACTCCTAAATTACAGAGCTACTAAATATCACGGCTCCAACAATTTTTTAGCAAGCTTCCATCCAAAACTTCCGTTTTTAAACTAAAGATTTTTCTTAACTGTCACACCTTGGCATCAAGATGACCCAAACATCTATAATGCCCAAGGATAACGCCACTCAGTTTTTTTGCTGAGTTTCACTATCGTACGCTCAGCATGCTTGAATCCACTTCTAGCAGCAGCATTTGTCGAGAACAAATGCATCCTGGTCATTTTTAAAGACATACTTTATTGAACAGTTTATAAACTTTTAAAGCATCGGGTTTTTCTCGGGGCCTCCATCAGAAGTAACTGTCATTACCTTTTTCTCTTCATCTCTGTCGGTCAGGTAAAGAGTGCGCCGTTTTCATATCTTACCGATTAGCAAATGGAGATGATCCTAATTGTTTCACTCTTATCACACCTATGTATGCAGCGCCTGAAGAAGTCATTCGTTCTGACAACCTTCGTATCAGCAGTAACAGAGGGTATCAGCTTATGTTAAGGACTCACAACAAAATCATGATCAAGCAATATGAACTGATACTTTATTTCCATACCCACAGGCTTTTTTATGTTTGGAGCAGTTTGATCAAATAGGGACTTGGGCTTAACAAAGCACACTTCGAAACCATCAACATAGGTAGATCCAAGCTTCAAAACAGGGGCAATGTTCCATGACTTTTTAACTTTAATTGTTTTATGGCTTTAGAAGAACAACAAAGGGACATCGACGAACATTTCAACTAAAATTTTCTCGATTCAAAGCTTCCATTAGCTGATCCACTGCTTTGACTGTTCATAGCACCAAATTGTGACGTTGATCGTTGCCCATGGAAACTAAAATCGCTTTCTCACTAATTTTGTTAAAACATTTCGAACTATAACACATTTTTCGTCGACCCAAATTAGAAATAGTGATAGAGATTACGATTTACGAGTTGTTAAGTAGATAATCTTGAATTTATCTATTCTTTGATTATTTAGCTTTTCCTGTTGTGTTTTTTTTAATCGCTTCTTTCAACTCTTTCTTCAGTGGTTTCAATATCATTTGCTTGGTTAATATTTCTTTACGCTTATTTTCAGATGTTTATTCCATGTCTCGGTTTTGAGAAAGTGACACTAGAATTTAATTTTTGATATTTTTTTTACTTACTTCATCCTTTTCAAGGGATAGTTTTTGGTTTACGAGCTGCACCAGTCAGAGTGGTGATTTGTTGTGACAGAAAAGAAGAAGGATCTGGGTCAGGTCAATTGACAATAGAAATGACGTATTACTTAGAATTCAATTTTTAAAGTTTATCTTGACAGATGATCTCCCCTAATTGGTTGACTCGTAATTTAGGGTAGACAGCAAGTCAGTAAAAAATAGAGAAACAATGAAAGCAATGCATATAAATACCAATATGGTATATTTTACTGTCACATCTTGAGTATGTAGCTACTGTGCTATTAAGTAGTTATGCATTGACCATAGAAAAGCAGCTTCGGATGCACGTATCCTCTCTCTACCCTCTGCCTCACCTTCTCTCTCTCTCTCTCTCTCTCTCTCTCTCTCTCTCTCTCTTTCTCTTTCTCTTTCTCTCTCGCACAAGCCCCCCCCCCCTCCAAAATCCGACCACTTCACAGCAGTTTTGTTAATGTTTTTTGTTGTTTCTTTTAAGCTTCCTCATTTTTTGGTGTATTCAATCTTCTGTTTTTTTCGAATTGGATAAATTATCTTGCTGTCTCGGCATGAAAATAAACAAATGGATATTTCTTTTTGTAATCAAACGAGCATTACTTTTTTGGGGCATAAAATAATAGAGTCAGCTTGAGACCTTCACTTCTTAAAATATTGCATAAAAGTTTACACCTATTATACTATTTTATATTTATGATACTTACACAATAATTATCATGATGTAAGAATACATAGGCTACAGGAAATCTCATAAAGGTACCTTGAATGTTTACATTGAAGTCTGGCCGATGTTGTTTAGAAGAGCAAAAAGAGCAGAAAATTTATACAATTTTAACTTGTCTCCCAACAAGTCAACATAATTTTATACATTGATAGGATTCCCTGATGGCAAAACGTATATATATATATATATATATATATATATATATATATATATATATATATATATACATGTCCCAATTGTTGGTGCTACATAAAATATAGCATATTTGGTATCATATCTTTGTCTCACAGAACCTGCTTCTTTCAAACTGTAAATTGCAGTCTCATCAGTGGCAGCCTGGGTACCTTAAAAAAGCAATTGTCACTTAATTTAGAAGGAAATCTAATAAATGTCTTTATTATATCTTTAATAATTTGTTACTATTTTTGGAGAGCTGAAGATTCATTGTAGAGATGAAGCTCCTTCAGCTTTTCAATGAATATTTAATTGATCTACTTTGAATTACAGCTCTTATTAAACTTTTTCATATATTTCTTTACTTATTTCCACACTTTCTAAAATTTCTTCTGATACAATAGACTGTCTTTTTGCGTTACGTTTTCTTAATATCCTATTATTATGTCCAATAATTCATTGTATTTGTTAATTTCATTCAAACTTCCTAATGAACCTAATGTTTACTATAAACGTTTTGCTTTAATATGAGTAAAAGGACTGTTTGGTAAATGATATAGAGTTTATTTTCTAGGCCGGAAAACAAATTATATTTTCCTTTTTCCAATGTTTTCTTGCTTATAGGAACGAACAAAAAACAGATTTTTTGCAATTAATATTCAAAATAATTGCTTTGAAAATGGAGTCCAGTCTTTGGCAACTGATTCATATTTCTGATGTCAAATGATGATTGAAACTTTGACGATAGGTATGAAGAAATATTGGGTTATTACACAGTAAAGTAGTTAATTGGAAATCACAAGGCCTAGCAATCTATCTATCTATCTAGCTCGAGGACAAAGTGCCTCGACCTACCATCATCCGCCAAATATCCCTGTCTATCATTTGATTTCCCATCTCTTCGACCGTCAGTCCCGTATCCTTCTCCAGCAGTTGTACAAATGTTGTTGTTNCATATTTCTGATGTCAAATGATGATTGAAACTTTGACGATAGGTATGAAGAAATATTGGGTTATTACACAGTAAAGTAGTTAATTGGAAATCACAAGGCCTAGCAATCTATCTATCTATCTAGCTCGAGGACAAAGTGCCTCGACCTACCATCATCCGCCAAATATCCCTGTCTATCATTTGATTTCCCATCTCTTCGACCGTCAGTCCCGTATCCTTCTCCAGCAGTTGTACAAATGTTGTTGTTGGAGCCCCTCTATTTCTCTTTCCCTGTGTTGGTGACCAAAATGGCAAATTGTGTGCCACTTCTTCAGGATGTCTCTTAAGATGTCCTACCAGTCTCAACCTTCTAGTTCTGATTTTGTCGGTTACTTTTTGAAGGTGACCGTAAATATCTTCATTACGGATCTGATCTTTCCAACTATATCCAAGAGCTGATCTTAGCATTTTTGTATAGCAACCATTCAATTTCTTTTCTAATTTTTTGGTAAGCGTCCATATTCCGCAGCCATATAATAATACCGATTCTACTGTAGAGCAAAAAAGTTTAATTTTGAAGGATCTTGATAGACTTGACTTCCAGATTTTGGATAATTTGTTTTGTGCTGCCCAGGCGAGTGCAGTTCTTCGCTTACTATTGTGAAACGAGCTGCTGACAAGTGATCCTAAATACGTAAAATCATCAAGTACTTCAAGTGTTGACCCGTCACTAGTTCGAATTCGAGTTTCGATGGGTTGATTGAATGACATAACTTTTGCCTTTTTGGCATTGGCCATTAGCCCTACACCCGCTGTTTCAGATTCTACTCTTTCTAGCATCTTTTGTGCCTGGTCAATCTCCTCACTGATAAGGGCGATGTCATCAGCGAAGTCAAGGTCCGTAATGCAAATTGGACCCACCCTTCGGCTTTGTCTTTTCTTTAAACAGAATCCAAGTTCTTCCTCTTTTTCATCTAGCGCTTTTCTCATTGAGTAGTCGAGGGCTATTATAAATAAATAAGGCGCTAATGTGTCGCCTTGTAGTACACCAACCTAGCAATGGTTTGCAAATATTAACACTTAAGAATTTTATTTCGAATACATGTAATGTATAATTATGTTTGGGGATATTTTGGAAGGCATAGGGTGCAATAGTAAAGAGAAAAGAGAAACCACTTTCGATAGTAAAGGGTAGAGAAGAAGAAAATTCAGTAGGTAACTTCGTTGTTTATTTCTTTTCTTGAAAATATTTACGTTGTCTTTGCTTATGTTACATGCATTCTGTCTGTGTTTGAGCCCTGTCACTTCATTTTTAATTTTTTGTACCCATAATTGTTTACCACTTCAAAATTAAGGTATTTGTTGTGTCATATTTTGCCACTACGTTTGAAGTATTTCAAATATTTTTTATTAACTTTGATTTACATGTAATATAGTACGTTAATTGTTTTCAGAATACAATCAATTGTGACTTTATCACATACTCTTGTTTATTGTCCACATAGATTAATCTCAGATTCGTTTATCCCATTTTTTCCTGTTTTTTATTTTGTGGAACATTCCTACGTAAATCACCACATTATTTGCAATACTACCTACCTAACAGATCAAAGATCGTGCTCATATCTTTGACAAAATGCTGAAAGGATTATAAATGCATATATGTTTATATGTATATAAATGTACATATGCGAATAGGCAGTACTTATGACGAAGCTACACACAAAAAAACTGTGTGTGTAGCTTGTCCATCGCTTGGCTTTAGAAGAAATTTTCCTTTAACTAAAAACTGACACTAAGATAATTGCACATTTACTAAAATATCACCAATGCTAGTTACTTTTTTACTCCATCAGAGCATAGGAAGGGCAGTATTTGGTTTCTTTTTTAACCAGAGATAAAGCACCCTTTTTTGCTCTAGATTTTTCTTTGTCATTGACTGTTTCCCACTATGTCACTGAGCATTCAAACCTGTAATGTATCAAAGATAACAGGTTATCTTTTTATTATCCTTTAAGACAAATCAGACAGAAAACAAAAATTGCTAGACAATTATGTTTTTATAATAGTTTATTACTTTCTTTAGTATCCTGAATTTAATAGGCGAATAATGGAAAGGTGAGCATTTTTCTTAGATTAATTTATATGGGTAAGGCTTTTTCACTAATTTGTTTTATTAAAAGAAGAAAGAGTACAGAACAATACAACAATGCAAAGGAGATTGTCATTTTGGATATTTTCCTTTGGGAAAAAATTACTTATAGTGCTAAAAAAGGGACACTTAATCCATTTAAAATTTGGCATTGCGAATATACCTCATATTGAATACCCTCAGTTGAGAAACGGGTCTGTTTCCACCTAGAGTCAGATATTTGCAAGCTGATAAGAGAAATAAACTGTCTTATGTTCATCCTTTATCAGTGAAGAAACTGTATGACAGTGCAATTTTTACTCTATTTTATTTTGAACAAGCACTTTTATTCGGAAAGTATTGCAGACCACACCCAAGTTTTTCTGTCCCTTCTATAGTCGTCACCACCTCCTGCGACGTGCCCACAATCAACTTCTCAGTGGGATATTCAGATTCAAAACATATATATATATATATATATATATATATATATATATAATTTTTTGAACATTTGGAATTGCTCATTTAAAACCAAAAATACTCGGTACAATAAAGAAAGACTAATGCAAATTACCTGTTATACTTGCGGTACAAAATTATTCCTTACAAGATTTTTAAAATCTAGTGTATTAGTATTACTCTTACAGACAACTCAGTTTCATTTGACAGTTTTTGATATTTAAAATAGCTAAAAATACACTTGTGTAACAATTATGGAAATGAATTTTCCATTAGATACAATTGGCACTCACATCATTCAATCAATCAATCTGGTTGCCGTGCCAGAATTTTGGCGTAGGAGGAAGCCATAACAGCCTTCTCTTGGCGGTTATTTAGACCCTGAGTGAGTACAGTTGGTCTCCAACCAGTTGCTCTTTCTAACCATGCCCAGCACGTAGTTCTTTGTCTTCCCATTGATCTTTTTCCTTTTACACGGCCAGTCAGCACAACCTCTTCAAGCTTCTCGTTCCTCATCACATGCCCTACAAACCGAATCTGCCCATTCACGATCGTCTGTAATAAACATCAATTAGTCGTTGCCTTAGGCAGAACGTACACATTGGTTATCCTGTCTGTCCATGGTACCCTCAACTTTCTCCTTAGAAACCATATTTCCACTGCTCTAATCCTGTCTCCCAACGATATAGTAGACTCACATTATTACCACCTACTTTTTTCGTTTTAGCATCATAGTTTTGATTATGCAACTGAACGATAGACAGACAGTGCTTGGGTAAGAGAATGTCGTGCAATTCCAGAGCTAATCGAAGAAACGTCAAGCAGCTACAAAAGATATAAAACAAAAACAACTCGAATCTTGGTTTTGGTACACATCACTGACTTCATTTTCCAGCATTTGAAAAAATGCTGCTTTTAAATTGAGTGTACTAGGGAATACTAGTCTACACTGATTCCAGCCAAGAAGAACTAGGCTCTGTTGAGGTCCTTAAGGAAGTGATTTGTATTTTTTACCTTGCATGGTGCATAACATACATATTGTCCAGTTTTAATGATTATTGCTCTCCGTGTTTTGAAATGGATGAAATATTGTCAAAGGCAATTTTTCTCTAGTGTTTACCAAAGTGTGATCTGTAAAGGACCATTATGGTTATGTTCAGTGACATGAAGATAGTTATTTCTTGTTATAAATACATTTGCAGCGCAGGCCATGTCCCAGTCATGTGCAAATTTCAACTTCAAATAAAAGTAATAAACCGAAAAATCATTAACGTTTTTATTTGATCCAAAAAAATCGGACCACGTATTAAAATAAAACTCTTTTCAGCAGTGAAAAAAATAGGCTCCAAAAAATAACCCTGAAGGGAAAGAACTACAAATTAGACCGAAGGAGACACTTAATGACATATTAAAGGAGAATATCTTTAAAAGAATAACAATGAATACAACAAATGGATGAATAAATGAATATTTGACTCGATGAAAAATTGGCCCAAAATGATAAAAAAGGGAGCAATGCAAGATCTAAACAAATTATTAGAAAATGAAATTTGATAAACAAAAAAAACTGGGTAAACAAAAAATCCAACTACATGGGGCAACACTGAAATAAACACAGCAAGCGTATGTACACTGGAATTACTTTAATAGAAATGAAATAAGATACACAAGTACAATTCGAACGTAATCGAAAGAAGAAACAATGTTAATGGTAAAATATGATGTTTTAAACTAATGGTCTAATTATGTTGAAGATGTTTTTAAAAATGTAAGATGAGAAAAACCTGAAAAACAGAGAAACAGTAATAAAACATAAAAAAGATCTACCAATTGAACAAAGAGACGGAAAAGAAACAGGAAGAAAACCCATGACATGGAAAGATCAATAGAAAGTGCAAAAGTCTGGGGGAAGGAATCAGATCTCTACAACGAAAAAAATACCTTATGTGACAGCAACAAGATGTAAATCTGTTTTAAAATAATAAAGGTCAGAGAATTTGAGCTGTATGGAGCAATCAGTCTAATGGATTACTTTACTAAAATATTACTAGGATTAATGCTTTAAATACAATGACGATTAAGACTAGTAAAACGCACAATATGAACTGGCTTTGTGGAAACAATACTATCTTGTCCATGCTTTCGGAAAGATGTATAGCAGTGCAAAGAAAGCTGCTTCTTCGCTTTATCGATTAGGCTTTTGTAAAACACAATGAACAATTAAATATTTTTGACACTGAGTTGCAGACTAATGGTAAATACTAATGGTAAAGATTAATGGTAAAGACTAATGGTAAAGACTAATGGTGAAGACTAATGGTAAAGCCTAATGGTAAAGACTAATGGTGAAGACAAATGGTGAAGACTAATGGTAAAGACTAATGGTAAAGACTAATGGTGAAGACTAATGGTAAAGACTAATGGTAAAGACTAATGGTAAAGACTAATGGTAAAGACATAAGGGAGTCAGAAATCAAAGTTCGTATCAAAGTGCATCTGCAAGAGGTAAAAGTGAAAATAATAAATTTGAAAATGTTAAAAGAGTAGCGAGATAGCTATGCATATCGTCGCTTGCTCTTTTGATTATAGACAGCGCGATATTCCTCAGTAAATTAAAAGGCTTACCAGGCTTCAAAAAACATACAGAGTATCTTAATAACCTGAAATATATGAATGATGCAAATTTACTAGTTAAATAAGAGGAAAAACTCTGAAGACTTTCAGATGCAATTTTTACTGAAAGTAAATAAGTCTATCAACAGGAAAAAAATCAGTGGTATCAATTTTACATATAATCTAGTCAGCTAAGGACAGAAAATGAAGTACATAAGGAAATTCAGTTATCTGGATTAGCTGATAACATCAGATTGTAGATGCAAACATATAACAATGGGAAGAAGTGGAATTGTTAATCAAGAATTGACAAAATGAACAAGTTTTAATTAATAGAAACATATTAATGAATACTAAAATTTGGGTCTTAAAACTGAATTAGTAATCAACGGCTTTGTATTGATGTAGATGTTGGACGGTATACAAAAAAGAAACATAGAAAAAACTAGAAACACCAATGATATTGTTTACTTGAAAAATGTTCAGAATAACAGCAAGGAAGAATAAATCAAGGGAATCAATGTAGAAGGAAACTAATTTGAAAACGTCACTAATGAAAAAATACGATGAAGAAAATTCTTATGTTTAGGACACATATATCACCACAAAATCTTTGGACTACTGATTCGGCATAGGGAATGTCGAAGGTAGGAAAGGCAAAGATGGGCCAAGACAACCTTTTGTCTAAAGTTTAAATTCATTGACAATACAGACACATCACAACAATAATATCTTCTTAAGGTTGGCTTAGAACAAAGCTGATAGTTGCACCATGATCCCCAATGTCTGTTTAAGGCACGTCAAGAATATAGGTGATTTATTTTACCATTAAAAATATCCAAGAATACGTATTTTATCATTCATAAGGCCTCTAATTAATTAATCAGCAAAATACTTGAAAATATGCAGGGCCTATGTCTTTGTTGAGGTTCTTTACCTTACCTTACCGAAGTGACGTATCCTCCAGGACGTTGTCGATCAGGTACTTCCACTCCTGCCGGTCCTGTGTTGCATGTAAAAGTTCAAGTATGCTTACTTTCTTTGTTGCCCTCATCAATGCATATGTGTACTTCTCTCTTAATCTTCCTCTGGCTTTGCTTCCATTTATCATTCCGGTTGTTATCACATTTTCTAGCCCTTCTCTCCCCATTATGTGACCGAAAAATCTAAGTTGTCTTTCCTTGATGTTGTTAATAAGGCATTTCTTCTCGCCAGCCATCCTCAAGACTTCATCCTTAGATTTTACGTTAGTCCATGGGATTTTCATCATTCCTCGCCATAACCACATTTTAGTGTAAAGTGAACTTTTTTCTTTGTCTTTCCTTCACTGTTCCATACACTTAGTGTCTTTTTCCACTGTAGCTACATGTAGAATACTATATATTTATATAATATATATATATATATATAATATATACATATATATAAAATATTTTTTGAAATGTATACAGGCTCAATGTCCTTGCTTAAAGATACTGAAGCAATAAAAAATGTATTATGTTCAATATTAAAAAAAAATTCTTTCTCCAGTTTTTTCAGTAAATAACAGTACAACCAATATCCTTTACTTAAAACAATTGATACTACAAACGTGTTAGAATAAATAAAAAATACATTCGTGGATACTCATGTGGAAACTTGGACATCATAATGACTGTCAGGGCACTCCAAGATTGTATTAATCACAGATTAAGCAGCATTTGTTTATTAGAAGGGATAAGGAAAAATGCACTGCATTAAGATTAAATACACTCAACTTTAGTTTTTAGTTTGTCCGTCCTACATTGTACTAGCCCAGAGATTTTACTACGACGTTTGGCAAGTGAAGTCAACAACTATAATTTTAGTTCAGTTTAATTGACCACTTTGATGCTCCAATCGAAAATTTCAAAACTGTCTTCTATCTAGTGTCCATGGTTTTCATTATCAGATATTGTACATGCTGAGTGATCTAACCTACGTTCCTATCAGATAATTTTACAACAGAATCTTTCTCCTATGGACTCAGATTTGAACACAATACAAATTGTACATATTTGTATTTATTTCAAATACCAATTATTTGTCTTCAATATTTGTTACATTATAACTTTTTCATTTAAAAGAAAAGCTTTGTGGACATTGACAGTAAAATTTATTTTTGGTTATTTTTTTCTCTAGACCTTTATTACATCTATGCTTATCAGAACTTTCAATCTTCAATTCTTTGATAAATAAGTTAAATTTTATGAATTTTACCAATTACTTAGTTAAGTGGTATTAGGCATGTGTGTTCATGTAGATGCCTGAGAAAGAGAAAAGGATAGTAGATATAAAGTATCAGGTATTTTTAGAGCCATTCATTTTACCACGTCTACAAAAAATAGATGATATTCCAGACCTTTTTCCATAAAAAAATAAATGTGTTTATTTATTATATTGTAGTTTGATTGATATTTTGATCACAAAGGAATTGTTATTTTTCAATAGATATCTATATCTATATCTATATCTATATCTATATCTATATCTATATCTATATCTATATCTATATCTATATCTATATCTACATCTATATCTATATCTATATCTACATCTATATCTATATCTATATCTATATCTATATCTATATCTATATCTATATCTATATCTATATCTATATCTATATCTATATCTATATCTATATCTATATCTATATCTATATCTATATCTATATCTATATCTATATCTATATCTATATCTATATCTATATCTATATCTATATCTATATCTATATCTATATCTATGTAACATTTCACTTTTTTGTTGTTAATGGTAGATAAAGCAGCTGAATTGTTTTTAGAAAGCAAACATTAAGGTTTCTGTGTCCTGTAGGTTGACTTTAAGTTTGGGTTTTGAATGTAGCAGTTTTTGAAAGGCCATTTGTAGGAAGACCTTTGATATTCAGGCTTTTAATACATTTCAAAGGACGTTTTCTTAAAGGATCGTTTCTCTGATATCCAAAATTACATCCAAATTGGCCTACCTTTCAAATTCCATTTCATTTTTTCAGAGATTGAGTTTATGATTAAAATTCACCAACAGTGGCAGGTGGCGGACTGAAAAGCTTTTGCAGATAAACATTTCCTATTAAGAAAACAGGCACCAGGTTCACAGTTACAACCAATTACGACCTATCTTTAAACTCAACAGAAATATATTTTCAAACCTAAAATTATTGAAGAGCTATGGAAATCAATTAAGTAGTTTTCCTCTGACATCTCCGTTGCTGTAGAGAATGCAGAGGAACCACATGTAAGCATTGCTTATATTACACAGTCAGACTGTGTTTTTAACATGACTTGCTTGACCCACAGAATAAAAAGAATTTTTCCTCTGTGACAGAAAAAAACTAACAATTTCTATACTGTAAACAATGAGCAATGCCTACTCTGTCCTTTGTAAACGAGGTGGTAAAGCTGAAAAAGGAAATCTTTTCACAGTGAATCTGTCCTGAGAGAGGAAGACTCTCTAAATGTCTTAACCCATCATTGTTTCAAAGCATTTAAACAATACTGTAATTTAGACAATCTGTTAATGGCCAATTTTCGTAGCCTGATATACAAATTGAAGTTAATATTTTCCCTTAAAATTTCAGCACAGATTAATTTTTCAAGAACTTATTTCATTTTTTGATAAACATTTTATCCTTTCCATGTCATAGACATCTGTATTATTTTGTATTGAACCGCATAGTTATTAAACTGAAAAATGGTTTTCAATAAAAATAAAGCCAAAGAAATGTGCTTTTCAAATTTCTTGTTCTTATTCTAATAACACTGTAAGACACTTAATTAAGTAATGGTTAATAAGATTTCTTTGACAAAATTGAAGAACAAGACATTGATTTAAAACATTTGAACTTAAAACTGAAGAATATTTTTCTTTACAATACTGTTCTTGACCAATATTGTATCACATACTAACTTTTTAGGTTTTTCATACAATCTGCCCGCTTATTTTTTTTTCTTTGCAATACTGCATTCTTTTTAAATATGAACTCAACTAAAAATCTTTCTCTTAACAAAATTCAAGAATTATGTTCTATAAAGCCTTACACTTTTCTATAAGTAAAACAATTATATATAAATCATAGGTAATATATAAAAAGAGAACACAGCTTTTCAAAAACAGAAGAAATACGGTTGCAAAATTGATCGGAGGCTCTAATAGCTTAGCTGAAGGCCATGAAATGGCCTCCATAATTTGGCGATAATAGCGGCACTGGTTAACCTGAAACCTGTATAAATATGAGCATTGGGTATCATAGCTACTTTATCCATTTTCTTTCTACTTCATCTGTAGGCATTTTAGAGGCGTCTCTTTTTCTAGTCATTTGTTTGTAATAATGATAATAATAATAATACTGATTATTATTATATTACTATTATTATTACTACTATTTTTACTATTACTATTACAATTATTATTATTATTATTATTATTATTATTATTATTGCAGACAGTGCAATTGTAACAAATGACTTTAGATTATTATGGGATTTCACAATACAGACAGATTACAGACTAGAACATAAACGACCGGACATTCTTTTTGAAAATAGCAAGTATTGATCATGCTTGCTTATCTACATAGCTTGCCCAATTTTACACAAGAATTGACAGGAAAGAAAAGGAAAAGATTAAGATATATCAAGACTTGAAGAGAGAGATCAAGAAGATGAGGAATGTAAAAAAGGTTATCATTGTACCATTAATTTTAGAAACTTTGGGCACAATTGGAAAGAACTTTGAAAGGTGGTTGAAGAAGATTGAAATGGAATGCAGCATAGAATTTTTACAGAAATTTTGCCTGTTAGGAACTGCAAAGATTATTAGAAAGGAATTGGATACCTAAAGCCAAGGAACTTGGCCTGATGTCCAGCAATTAACTGACAAATAAAATCAATGCTGTGAGACTTTTGAATAATAATTATTATTATTTATTCTAATTATAGACATAGCCGTACCAGGGGATAAAATGATATCTGAAACAGAAAAATTTGAGGTTAAAAAATATCAAGACCTCAAAATAAAAATTAAGCGACTCTGGAATCTGGGCAAAGCTATTGTGGTACCAATTTTTGTTGGAGCACTAGGCAGTGTTTCAAAGATGTTTCCAAGCTTTTTAAAGGATATTGGAATCGAGTTATAGGCATTTCCTGTTCAAAATCTGCTTTTCTAGGGACAGCTAGAATAATAAGAAAAGCATTAGAATGCTAAAATGTGACGAAAAGTATGAGGAACATTTTGTTATTGGTAGCAACCAGCTTTCTTATTAGATGCGGTATAATATTTGCCTGTGCTTTAAGCTACTAGTGAAATAATAATAATAATAACAATAGTAGTAATAATAATGATATCATTATTATCATTATTATTATTATTATTATTATTATTACTATTACACATACCTCTTCTTAACTTTCTGCCATGTAAAGCCATATGCCAAACTTTAATTTTTAAGGTTAATATCTAGTAATGTCTCAGGCTGCCAAAAATGCCCTTATTGCCATGTGGTGTCCCTCGTAAGATAGTCTTTCAAATCTCTTTTATACTGATTTTATACAGAAAGCTTTTCCGAATGATCACTTATTTACTTTGGCATTATTATTATTATTATTACTATCTTCAATTTGCAACTAATACACTGGCAGATTTTAAGCCCTTCTGTGTCTGACAGAGCCAGTTACAACCAGTAATCAAAGGTCTCTCAACATAGTCTTTTCCATTCAGTGCTCTAACACCTTCCGTAAAATCCTAACTGTTCCTAATAGTGTTGTATTCTGGACGTCGACAATGTTGATCTCAATCTCAATCTTTTTCATGTATTATTATTATTATTATTATTAGTAGTAGTAGTAGTAGTAGTGGTGGTGGTGGTGGTGGTAGGAGGAGGAGTAGTAGTAGTAGAAGTAGTGGGGGTATTAGTAGATTTACATGAGTAAATTATTTCATCGGAGTCTTAACTGCTCTTTTGCCTCTCGAATAAAAATGTGCATTTATTAAGTATGATTAAAACGCACCAGTGATATGTCATCCCTAATTTTCTTTTAATTCATCATTCGTTGCACTCATTGTTTTTTACTGTCACATTAAAAAACGAAGCAATCCCGTACAGTGCGTTGAAATGTGTTACATAATTACTAAAAAGAAAGAATATTGAAACAACTATGAACATCCATAGCTGTGTATTCGGTTTATAATCCTTCCGAAAAAATACTACTCTGCTATAAGTTAGTGAAGAACATTATAAGCCCTGAGGTTGAAATGGATGTTAAAAGTGCATCTTGGAGTGCTACATTAGAGGTAGTCTACACAGTTTAAGAGCTGACACACAATTTTATACTAACTCTGTCAGATAGTAATATAACTTAAATGATATGAACCTTCATATCTGAAACCGATAAGTTACGGTACGATATGGAAAGAGTACATAGAAAGTCTGATTGTTGGTAAGAATCCACTAAAACTAAATTACAAATAAATTGAGAGAACTTGATTTGAAATGTTTGGAAAATTTTCCCTCTGCTTTAAATATTGGTACAAACTTGGCTACTTTTTTAATCCTAACTGAACTGTTAAAAATTCAGTGTTCCTTTAAGAAAGATTTGCAACCGCCAGCTTTTAATAGGAATTTTTATCACATGAGTAACAACTATTTTATCTGGTGTGAGATAATAGTGATCCCTTATCCAACAAAAATTCATTATTTATGACGTAAACTAAGGTGTACAGTTTTACTGTGATGCTTCTTTACCAAAGCATGATTATGGTATATCTATGGATGTTAAGAGCACTATGATTTCCCTACCTTAACCCTATATCCAATATCTTTTTGAATTAAATAAAGTTGATTGTAGACAGGTAAGCAGCATGCACGAAACAGTAAAAGCATTTAAATACATACAGATATTCCTATCTATCTATCTATCTATCTATCTATCTATCTATATGTCTATCTGTCCATCTATCTATTCATATATCTATCAACCCATCTATCTATCTATCTATCTATCTATCTATCTATATATATATATATAAATATTTATCCATCCATTGATCCATCATAGCTTTTCGCTCCACATCTGAAGCCATCGCCGTGCGTTTCCAT
This sequence comes from Morbakka virulenta, assembly GCA_003991215.1. NCBI lineage: Eukaryota > Metazoa > Cnidaria > Cubozoa > Carybdeida > Carukiidae > Morbakka > Morbakka virulenta. Next base: position 943,415 of record RDPX01000151.1, read on the forward strand.
TTGTCTTCTTAACATCGTCGTCCGAGACTCTTGGACGTATTTGGCAGTAATACTAAATCTGGTCGAACGATTGAATCAAATCATCACAAGGACATCCTGCCGACTGCCTCGCACCCCGACGGAGCACACTGTCACCATATATGTATATATATATTATTTATATATATATGTATATATATATATGTATAGAGAGAGTTATGTCTCAGAAGCTCTATACTGCACTGATGAGCCCACAAAGGGCGAAACAGTACTGTCTGCAGATTGGGTATAACGCTCCCATACGAAAGTTTGGTTGAGCACTCTATCTGAGATGGGAACCTGTTGTTAGTGTAATACAATCCTCACTCCGCATGCGTAGTTTGAGCATTCTGGCAGGATCCCACAATAACTGTTTAAGCTGTGTTTGCTCCGGCAACATGGCCAGAGAGTTATGTCTCAGAAGCTCTGTGCTGCACTGATGAACCCACAAAGGGCGAAACAGTACTGGAATAAATATTGTTTAAAACAATAATCATCTTTATTCTCAAGCGATTAAAGCTAGATTAAATATAAAATATTACTAGCTGAATTTCAATTTGTTTGATTTATATTATCAAATTTAAATTTTTCAAATTTTATCTTATATTTATTATCTACAGTAAACTCATGATGTTGACTTCTTTAGTGTATTAGAATCTGTTTGTTTTCTGATTTATTTTTGGCTTTTATTCTTATTCGCTTTGCCTCTTTTTCTCCAGAGAATATGTATAAACCACCCTATTTTCGGAGCAATAATTGCAAACAAAACAGGTACAGAATAAACCAGAAGGCATCTGCTAGCCACACCTTGCATAAGTAATGAGGTCCTATTAAGCAATATTTTCCAAGCTATATGGACTTTGAGTCTTTAGGTTTGACTCTCAAATATTCTCATTTTAGACTTATATCCCAAATATTATTTTAACTCTTTATTGGAAAAGAGTTGGAAAAAATGTTTGATAAACCTGCTAACTCCCTACAAATTTCATAAAACAAAACTTAAATCAATAAAAGGTATTTTAGAACATTTAAAAATTTACCCAGAACTATTAAACATTCTATTTTTGATCACTTTTTTCCCCTCAGACAATCTTAATATTTTGTCATTGTCTATAATGACATTTTGTTCTCTCTTGGCCAAAATGAGTAGCACATAGCACTAAACATTGATATCTCCTTCCTGTGGAAATTAATCGTCACAAAATAAGTTTGAATATATATCTGGATGAGATAATCCGAGTGGCTTGACAGTTTATAATCTTGGTAGCTCTGTTCATTCTGTGAATCTATCAGAAGATTACACAGTGCTCATTGTTACACACTCGGAATCACTACATTATTTAAAAAAGCTTTTACTCCATGTTGTGAGACTAGCAAGCACCAAATGATTATGGTTCCTTTAATTCTAAGTAAGCAGTCCTTGATTGCCAGGAGAGAACTACAACAGGTAGCAAGGTACTTTCTGCTTGTATTGTTTTGTCAACCAAATGGTTAAATCTAAAATAACATAGAGAGGCTTAATCAGCATCATCGTTTCAATATTCTTCTTTTCATTAAGCTGAGCATCCCACTACCAACTTTAAGTACCAAGATCATTTTAAAGCTCTCGATTCAAAGGAGCTTACGACTTCGAATGGATCATGAATTTAATAGAAAGGCTATTTTCAGAAATGAAGCACATTTTGAGATTTTCAATTTGTTGTCTAACTATATGAAAAATGAACAGGAAAGTAACTTCTTTCATAGAATGAGCTAGCCTCAAATTTTGTTTAGTGAAAGTTCCCTGATAATAGTCTTGAAGAACTAAAAATTCTTTTATCTGGTGAAATTAATTTAAAAATTTCCCTATCTATTCCTTGTGAACAGAACGACGACCTGTCATGAAGGTTTTTTTATCTTTGTACGAAACAGTCGAATAAAGTACATATATATATATATTATAGATAGATAGATAGACAGATGATGGATGATAGATAATAGATGATAGATGATAGATGATAGATGATAGACGATAGATGATAGATGATAGATGATAGATGATAGATGATAGATGATAGATGATAGATGATAGATGATAGATGATAGATGATAGATGATAGATGATAGATGATAGATGATAGATGATAGATGATAGATGACAGATAGATAGATAAATAAACAAGAGAGAGAGAGAGAGAGAGAGAGAGAGAGAGAGAGAGAGAGAGACCGGGCGAGAGCCAAAGATGGTATTGGCTAAATAAATAGCTACGAGGAAACGACACCAGCATGAAGAAGCAGCAGGACAATACGAAAATACGAAAGACAACGCAACGAGTAGCACACACACACATATACACATACACATAAAGTTTGCAGATAAATGACAAAACAAAGTAAGAATATATATATTTATGTATACATTAGCCGTAGTTTAAAGCTACTAAGAAAAAAAATCAGTTGAGCTTGTAAAACATTTCAGGTTTCGTCTTGATCAGGAAAATACAATCTATTTACACACAGCGCATATGTAAACAGCAAGAATAAAAAAGTATATACAGCAGGGTGATTACAATAAACATCTACAAAAAATACAACCCATTTCAAATCAATAAAACAGGATATTGCAGAAAAAAAGAAATAAAAAAGATAATGCCTGTCTGATAAACTAATTTCTGTTCCACCGGAGGAAACAAAACAAAAGAATAAAGAAACGAAAAATAAAGAACAGAAATGAAACAAAATAAAAGACGAACCAAAATCTATTATAACTTGATGGTAGAATATAAACAAATGTAATTAGAATAAAAATGAACATAAAATAATAATAATAATAATAATAATAATAATAATAACAATAATTGAATTATCTTTGGTAGACATTACAACATTGCTTTTTGTGCCTATTTATTGTTGTTTTTTGTCATCACGCAGGGCAAGAATAAATATCCAGTCTGAATTCAATGCTGCAATACCAGACTTAGTACTAGTATCACGGTATCTTTCATTTGATTTTTATTTCATCTCAATCTTGTGACAACAGCATATGTGCCTGCATTCAACATACTTGGCTTGTTGATAGGCGCTGTATGTGGGTTTTTCATCCATCTCAGAATGTTGGGTATTGAAAAATATAGACAAGAAGAAGATTGAAGCATTTGAATCATGGTGCTATCGTCGTCTGATGCGCATCAGTTGGAATTAAAAAAAAACTAATGAATGGATACTGGAAAAGATGGGTTTAAACGAGAGGCTACTAACAACTATAAATCGTAGAAAAATGGCTTTTATTGGACACATAGTAAAGGGAAAGGACATCACCAGTGTTTTATTACTTGAAATGGTGTATGGCACGAGAGGGAGAGGAAGACCGATGGTTAGCTATAGTGACAATATTAAAGAGATTTCTGGTGGAGGAAGTATGGTTCAGTTGTATGAATGAAACAGGATAGAGAAAAATGGAGAGCCACGGCCGTTAGATGATGATGATGACCACTAAATGGTGTGTAACCAGTAGATAATAATAATAATAATAATAATAATAATAATAATAATAATAATAATTCATAAATATAGACATGGTCATACCATCTGAACGCAACACCTCTATCAAACAGAAAAGCTGTCAATGTACAAAGACCTAGAGATTGAAATCAAAAGGATGTAGGACACAAAGACCACAACATTAGTAATGGTCAATGGAGCTTTCGAACTTGTGAAGAAGGGATTATAAAAATACACCGACAAAATCCCTGTTAAAATTGCCATCCAAAAGTTAAGAAAAAACCCCTTCTTGGAACAGCACACAAACTACAGAGAGTACTATCAATAAAGAAGAAAGCAAAAGCTTCTGGCGCCTTATGGTCATTGTTTGGATCCAGCTCTAAAGGACGAAAACCAACGCAGAAAGTAAAATACATAATAATAATAATAATAATAATAATAATAATAATAATAATAACGTATGATCAAAGAGGTAGCAATGGAAGAAATTTTAGAGATCGACAAGGACAAAGCAACGATGCAAGAGATGCAGAAAAACAACTTGGCAAGTAAAAAAAAAACTTGCAGTGTCTTTTTAAGTAAAAAACTAAGTTTACAGAGAGGCAAATTTTGGAGTGGCTGAAACATGGTGATCTTAAAAAAGGGACAACTATAGTGGCACAAGAACAGGCTATTGGAAGACGATGCATCAGACTCAGACAAACATAACAATTTACCACTCAGCAGAATATGTGGACATCGAGAGGAGACAGTGGCTCATCTTACCTCTGAATGTAAACAGCTGGCTCAGAAACAGTACAAGAAATGCAGGGATGAAAAACTAGTTAAGATGTTGCATTGACAGTTTTGTAAAAAGTATGATTTAGAACAAAAAGAAAAATGGTATGAGCATAAACCAAAGATTGTTGTTGAGAACGGGAAAGTTAAAATACTCTGGAACATGCAAATTCATACCGATAGTTTTGGAGCATTCAAGGCCAGATATTTTAATATTTGAAAAAGAAGGACGTTTCTGCAAAATTATAGATGTCTCATGTTTATTGACATAAGAGTAGATGAAAAGAAAAAGGAGAAGATTGAACGATACCAAAACTTGAAATGGTAGGTGAACAGGGTTTAGAAGTTCAAAAATGTGAGAGTTATTCCCATCGTCAAAGGAGCACTAGGTTGCATATCAAAAGGTTTCAACCACTGGCTTGAATAAGTAAGCGGAAATATCTTTTTGGGTAAACTTTGATAAACATCCCAGCTAGGAAAAGCCCGAAAACAGCAATGTGACATGATGATCGGCGAACTTTACCACTAGTCAAATTTCAACTAGACTGCTAGACTGCGTTTACACGTAACAACAATAATAATAATGATGATAGTAATAATAATATATTTTTTTTTAAACTTCAAGCATATATTTTTCCATGTTATCACTTAATACAATTGTATGCCGTGTATACATTACATCATTACCCTAAGAAATACCACTCACTATCAAGGCATGGTATCAGGGACGCACAGAGTAACGTAGTCACCAATAAAGGAGGGGAGGCTGATCCCATGTCTTACTACGTTGACAGAATATGTAATATGTGGTTCGAATTACCACACATATGATCTTCTTTATGATATATGAGATTTCGCTTTTATCGTAACTTATTTCCGCTAACATCTTCGCTACCGAATGTGTACTCTTTCCGATTGCTCCTATCGCGCCAATGCTTAAATTGACAAATATAACTTTTTGATAATTTTTGCCTAGAAATCTTAGCAGAAATTCATATTTTTCTGATTTACGTTTCGAATTCACTTCAATATTTGTTTCAAAGCCGATTGTAAGTTCTAGAATATAAATCTTTCCTTTATCAATTACTAACAGATCAGGGCGATATGTATCTCCGGTAATAATCGATGGAGAATTGTAATTATCAATATCACAGTAAACTTTTGCATTATTCTTATTCGAAGATATGAAGTTTGCAATATTTTTTAAAACCGAGTCATGCCTCCAATTATAACGTTTTTCGTTCAACGCTGTATTACATCCTCCAATAACATGCCCGAGAGTTTCTGTAGCATTACATAAGGAACAGGCAGATGATTCTCTTTGTCCCCATTTTAGCATATTTGAAGCGTTGGCGAGGGTGTTGTTTAAATACCGGATTGTGAATGAGTAGATATTATTGGGTAACGTAGAAAGCGCTTTGTGCCAGTGACTGGTAAATGCGTTGTCTGCATAGGCTGTGATTGATTTGATTATTAACCCTTGCGAAGTCAGTGTATCGATTTTTTTCTCGTCAGAATTTCTAATATCCTTGATTGCCTCTCTAGTTGTTTTGTACTGATCATACGTTATGTTTTGACCGGTGGTCGCATTGTATATTTCAACAATGTCCCTGCTCTTAGAAGACTTTAGTTTGTTTCTAAAAGATACTCGACACTGAATGAAACGATCAGATATGAGTGTTAAACCGAGACCAAACTTACGTTTGGTACGGCGAAGAAGGCGTGTTGATCCAGAAATAGGTATTTCCAACCAAATACGTAATAATAATAATAATAGTAATAATAAAAATAATAATAATAACTTCAGCAATTTTTACTGGAGAATAGCTGAACAACTGAATGATATTTTGATGGGAGAAAGACGTTTGTCTGAGTGGATGACATATGCAAGAACAGTGTTATGCCAGAAAATACTAGGAAAGGTAATATTGTGGATAATTATCGTCCCAATACGTGCTTCCCATTAACGTGGAAGCTACTAACGGGAATGACAGCTGAAATGTATACATATCTTGAAAGAGAGAATGTATTACCTGAGGAACAGGAAGGGTGTAGGTGTAAGTGTCGAGGCACAAAAGAACAACTGTTAACAGACAAGACAATTTTAAAAGATTGCAAGAAAAGACATGCGAACCTTGCAATGTCCTGGATCGACTACAGAAAGGCGTATGGTTTTGTTCCGCACAGTTGGCTAAGTGAGTGCATGGAATTATTTGGTGTAGCTAAGAATGTAAGAGAGTTTCTAAAGCGAAATATGAAACAGTGGAAATTAGCAGTGACAGCCGATGGAGAGCACCTTGGAGATATTGAGGTGAAAAGAGAAATTTTCCAAGGAGACAGTCTTTCGCCGCTACTGTTTGTATTAAGTATAATACCTTTGTCTTTGATTCTACGAAAGGTAAATTTAGGATACGAATTGGGCAAAAAAGAGTATAAAATAAATCACCTGCTATTCATGGATGATTTAAAACTTTATGCTAAGAGCGAGGATCAAATTGACTCACTTGTTCAGAATGTTCAAATATATGGCGAGAATATCGGAATGGAATTTGCCATAAAGAAATGCGGGATTCTGATATTGAAAAAGAGGGAAGCTCATTAAGAGCAAGGGAATTGAACTTCCAAATGAAGAAACCGTAAAAGAGGTGGAACCAGATAGATATACGTACCTGGGTATTGTTGAACTAGATAAAATCGAAGAAGAGATGAAATAAAAAACGATCATAGAATACAAGAGGCGTTTAGGACCGATTCTGAAGTCACACCTTAATTGGAAGAATAAAATCACTGCGATAACCAAATGGGCAGTGGAAATATTCAGATATGGTGTAAGGGTGATCAGCTGGAAAGAAAGTGAATTGAAAAGGATAGAAAAAAATTCAAGAAAAACAATGACTATCCATGCAGCTTTACATCCGAAAAGTGACGTTGATAGTTTATACATAAAAAGGAGTGAAGAAGGGAGAGGATTATGTAGTGCAAAGAATTGCGAACGGACAGAAGAGAGCTGTTTTGAGTTTTATGTTGGAAATTCTACTGAACATTTCATCAAAGGAGTAGCGGCAGCTAAGACCGTGGATACTAAAGCAACGATACTAAGCCGTGAATTCAAGAATCAGGCGACACAGGAGCTTAAGGAGAAGTGCACTGAGAAGAGGGTGTTTGGGCAAATTGCGAGGGATATGTCTAAGAAAGTCGACAAGAATCGTACATGGAGTTGGTTGTAAAAACGTGGCTTAAATGTTGGTACAGAGTCATTAATTTGCACTACACAGGAGCACGTCCTTAGAAAAAACTATGTGAAATACTATATTGATCACATGAGCGAAAATTCATTCTGTAGACTATGTGGTGAGAAAGGGGAAAGTGTACATCATATTGTGAGTGGTTGTGATAAACTAGCACAAAAAGAATATAGAAGACGGCATGACAATGTTGCAAGAAAAATCCATTGGGATATATGTAAAGTGTGGGCATAAGAACACCATGAAAAGTGGTTTGAACACTTACCCGAAGGCGTAATGGAAAACGATGATGTAAAGGTTCTGTGGGATATCAATATCCAATGTGACAACGAAATACAGGCTAGAAGACCAGGTATCATAGTAGCTGATAAGAGAGAGAAAAGAATGGAATCATTGTAGATATTGCAATACCCACTGATGGAAGAGTTGAAGAAAGAGAAAGGGAAAAGGTAGAAAACTACCAAGACCTAAAGAGAGAAATTGGAAGACTGTGGAGATTGAAGTCGAGAAAATTTGTCCCTATGGTTATAGGTGCTTTAGGGAGTATTTTCCCGAGGGTATGATTCATGGGTGCAAAAGATTAGAATACCATACGAGATAAGTGTAATGCAGAAGACTGCTCTACTAGGAACTGCAAGGATACTCAAGAAGTTGTTGGAAATGTGAAATCTAAGAACCTCTACCAGCACTTGGTCATTTGTTATGACTCAACTAGTAGACGTAAACTGCAATAACAACAACCAGAGCAAAAGCTATAAAAAAGAAAATAATATTAATAATAATAATAATAATAATAATAATAGTAATTACAAACCTTCCAAAATAAAGTGGTCATTAAAAATAAATAATGGAAAAGAAAAAATGGTATAAGGGATAAGATATGAATTATTTGATACAAGCCAATCGACAAGAATCGAAAAAAATGATAGGTTAGTATGTTTTCTTATAGTCCACATAAACGATAGAGCGATTATATTGTCCTTTTTTTCTTTTCAACTTTGAGGATTATTTCGTCAATCAAGTGATGAGCCCTTGATTTCTACGCTCTTCTTTCTGCCATATTTCTCCTCCGTTAGTAGAGAAATATGATAGATATATTTTGTAGACCAAATCCTAATGTTACTTAATTCAAGTACTTTGTAGACCGAATTCGATTACAACTTACTTCAAGTATTTTGTAGACCAAACCCGAATTTATTTCTGTCATCAGTTTCCAAATGAGTGGTAGGGAAGATTTTGGCTATCAAACAAATTTCATTTCTGTGGGTCTTTTAGGTACAACACTATTATCTATTATAGTAGTTGTCATCCAAACAAGTATAGGAATCTTACTGTTTGTTATTACGTTCATTTGTTTGGCGATTCAATCACGCAGTGATGTCATTTATTTTACCTAGTCTCCTTGGACTTCATCAGGCCCAGGGGCTTTTTAATATATTACCTTCTTTTACTATGATGTTACTATTCTCACAATGTACCATATTATTCTCTCTTATTTCACCACGTTCATCCTTTAATCCCTTCAAACACTCTACATCAGTATTGTGTTGTTACGCATTCTCAAACTACCCGACCAAAATCTTTCTTAGTGTCTGATGTTACTCCTTCGCCTCTTGCCATTTTATTACATTCCTGGTATGCTTTCTTTTGATTTTGCTGATACTAAATTGGTCCATTCTCTACTCCTTTCTCATTAATTTAGCTCAGTTCCCCTGTATCCTTTACATAAGCTCTTCAATTACAACATTGTCCCCTTTTTACTTAATTTGAAATTTCTTCTCCAACTTTTTGTAATTTTCCTTCCTACTAAGTTCTCCCCTTGTATTCCTTTGCAAAATTTTTACATGCTTTCGTAATTCATTTATTTCATTCGTTATCCTTATTTTCCCCAATGGTCCTTTTTTGTATCCCCAGTCTTCAAACCCAAGTTCTCATTTATTATTTTCCCTATAGATTTTTATTTATTTTACATGTCGAATGTGACAAAACATTTATTTTTACTTTTTTTCAGCCATCCTGTACCTTACACTTAACCACTTCTCATAATTAAAACATTTTCCTTAACCATAGAACGTTCCGGTTCATTCCTGTTCCTTCGTCTCCTAATTTACACTGATATCTCCTCAACTTGTTCATATTCATATATTTCTGTTTTTCGCAATTGCCCTGCTTGCATAATTCTTTTCTTCATTTTCACAATTCACTTCTTGCGTTTGCTGTGTTTCTCTATTTTAGTGCTGAAAACCTTATTTCTGGAAAATTGTAATATATGCTATTGATTGTTTCTTATATTTTTTGTTTTTGTAGTGTTTATTTTCTTTTCCGGAATCTTTTAATTTTTTCGGTCAAATGTGTGATCTTTTTCCCAACAGTGCTTTGTTTTTCCATGATTCCTCGTGTCATCTTTTTAAATAGGTCTCTAATTTTCTTTTTCTACTCAACCCAAGGAACATTTTGATTCTCCAATGTACACGACAGGACATACTTACAATTCAGCGAATAAAACTATATTATTTCTATTTTTAAGTGGAACTGAGTCTCTTAGCTTTGCGGATATTTTCTTAAATTGAATGTTATAGAAAATGAAGAATTGATATTCTGATGTCAGAGAGTTTAACACATCAGCTTACCGATGATCTAGACATAGATTACCGATGTTTATTTTACAGGTTCTTTTTCTTCTTCATGATTAAGCTTGCTGGCTTTTCTTAATACTCTCTGCACATTCCTTGAATGGAATCCAATAGACATGAGCACCTTTTCCAGATGACTTTATTCCTTTTCAGATCGTGTGGGTTTAAAATAATGCTCCTTGTCCGTCCTTGGTGTTAATAATGCTGGGGCTCCAAAAGCTCGTATGAATATTTTAGGAATCACTGAAGATGTTAGAGCTTCCATGGGTACACCACTGTTTTGTGCTAATATGTTATTGCTGAATGGAAAGCATGTTGGTAAGAATTGTTTGTATCAAGTTCAGTATGTTTTAAGGCGAGTAATCATCATGTTCAAGTAGGTTCTTAATGATTTAAAAAGTCTCATCAACGGGAATACTTGTGTTTAATGAAGTGACACCAAAGGTGACCATGCTTTTGCCTGCCTGAAATCTTTGATATATGCTAAAGGCTGCAAAATCACTACTTTTATTGCAGTGATTGGCTTTTTCTTTGCAAGAAAGTAATTACATCTTGAGTTGGTTTTAAGAGATCGTCGTTTCCTATATTTAGAGTTTTTAAGGAGCTTCGCCAATTGGAGCATCAAGTGATTTGTTTTATCAAAGTACTGGTAGTGTTCCATAATGCTGGCTTTGTGAGAATGTTTTTATATGAATCATATTTCTTCCTCCTCCATTTCTGAGTACACATAGCATCTACGTCTGACATTGGGTAATGCATTTTATGACAAGTAAATTGCTTTCTAATTTTGGTGTCTGGTCTTTTATCTTTGTTATTTGAATACCAGGAGAAGATAAGATACCATTTGATTTGAACAGGAGAAGAATAGTTTTCCATAACTTCATAGATATGTTCAGGCAACTAACTGAGTGTAAGAGACACTTAACAAAATACACACATCGTAAAGTCAATGAATGAGGAATGCAATTAGGGTTTTTTGTAATTATTTTATGCTACACTTAACTTTTTTGTTTAGACTTCGCGTTTTATATCAACATTTTATTTATAGGCTGTTGATCTTTAAAGCCATATGGTCCTTTACTATCCTTATGTTCGATTAGAAAAATGGAATGGTCCTTCAAGTGTACTTAAGTCCTTCAAGATAGAATTAAAGTTAAAAGTTTACGGAATATGGATAAGCATATGATGGGAGCATAGTTTTTTGAGTTTCTGGTATTATGAGTTTTAGCAAGCAAGTATTTAGTACCTATGAAAAACCAACGAAGAGCTGAGTCTTGTTCCGTCATCAGTTTACTACAATTTTGGATGTGAGACATTCTAGACCAACGTTTGGCATCTGGTCTATGTCTCTACCTGAAAGGAAAAGAAAATTTAATCTTGCTGTTAATTGATTTTCTATGGATACAACAGAAGCAACATTTTGCAGCATTGCAGGAGTTGGTGACACTCATGTTCCTGTAACGATAATTTATTCTCTGACGAACGGATAAGAGTCAGGCAAAATTAAGCAGCCCCTAAAATATACCTTAACTTATGCAACATTTTCAACTCCATCATAATCTCTTTAGCGCTACTGAATGTTTTCCCATTGCTGTTCTGAGATATCTTTACCATAGTTTTATTGATATTCTATACATTTAAAAGTTTCATTATGTCCTTTTTCATTTCCCCAAATATTGTTCCAGAATTTTATCCACTGTAATTGCTGTCTTTCCGATTTATTGATAAAAAACTTTGGGAAACGCTTAAAGCATATGTGTCATAAATTTGATAATACATTGTCCCAAAAATAAGGATCACAATTTGCAGACGACACGTTCATCATTACATCTTGGGAAACCGATAGTAAATACCTGTTCAATCTATCATACAGGTCTTTGAAACTTTTAAGTCCTCTTCTACCATCATCCCTTTTTGCTTATAATCTCTCATCACTTGTTTGTCTTCCATGGAAACCTTCTCTCCGCAGAATACTTTTCACAATATTATCAAGTTCGTCCAGTTCTCCTTTTCCAAGGTTAATTACATTCATCACGTACCCTGCCACTGGTATTACACGGCAATTTATAGCTTTCATCAGGTTTTGATCNTAAAGCATATGTGTCATAAATTTGATAATACATTGTCCCAAAAATAAGGATCACAATTTGCAGACGACACGTTCATCATTACATCTTGGGAAACCGATAGTAAATACCTGTTCAATCTATCATACAGGTCTTTGAAACTTTTAAGTCCTCTTCTACCATCATACCTTTTTGCTTATAATCTCTCATCACTTGTTTGTCTTCCATGGAAACCTTCTCTCCGCAGAATACTTTTCACAATTTTATCAAGTTCGTCCAGTTCTCCTTTTCCAAGGTTAATTACATTCATCACATACCCTGCCACTGGTAGATCATTTAGGTTAAGTCCTAGTAGGTGGTCCATCCTCTTTCGGATTCTTTCTTCACTCTCCCAGTTACTCTTTTCAAGTCGATTTTATCCGTTTATTCACACCACAGAAATTTGTAAATTTCGTTTTTATCAGGGTCAAACTCCTCCATCTTTTCTTCCAACACTGTCAAACCATGTCCTTTGACCATTTATTCCTTTTGACGACTATTTCCACACATTTGTTAACTCCATAGCAAGCTCCAGTGTCCACTATCATCTCGTTGACAATCTCGAGTATTTTCATGTCTTTCTTGGAAGATCTTCAAATAATCAATAAAAATACTATATGTTCTTTTTACTTTTTCGCCATCTTTGTTTCCCATTCTGTAGCCATCAAATAGAGTGCCTGAGCTGATTTTTATCATGAAAGTTAGGAATTGTCACACATTTGCTATCTAAAAAAATAAAATTTCATACCTCATAGCAATGAGCCAAGTGATAACACCTACAGTTTATGGAGAATCTTTCAAATATCTTAGTAAACCTTTCCCCTTTTAAACGGATGATACTGATGCAAAGAAAAAAATTGTTACCACTATTGAGAAACATTTGGAAACAACTAATAGAAGTCTATTGCATCAACAATTAAAAATTCAAATTGTACAGTCTTCAAGTTACAACGAAATTCGTTAGTTATTTTCGCTAAAAGATATCAAAAGGACCTTTATTAAACAAAACTCAACAATGGCCGAAGGTACACATAGGAGTAAATATTTCTCACTTTAGATTTTCGTTTAAAAAGCTGTGGACGAGTTTTAGTATACCATCGAGTATCTACAATCAAACTAAAGCAAGTGAGAGATTAATATTAGCAATTTCAAAATACACTCAGGCGAGAGCAATATATGTTGCAACACATCATAAGAACATCAGGACTGAGATATTTGTGGAGATGGCGATGCAACCTAATGCAGTAGCTAACAAGAAATTCCTAGCAGTCACCAACCAGCAGAAGAAGATGCCAACGTTTCACCTCACTTTCTGAAAAGCACTGGATTTTCTGGTGAGTTAAATTTTGGCTTTCCTGTAGTTGGTGCGCAATGGTTCGTCTTGTGCTGCTACTAGGAGACTCTCAGTCTTACACTTCAAGCTAGCTCTCTTCGACCATTACGAACTTAATGGGAATAAAAATTCTTGTCTGCCTTACATGTTGCCCATGCATTGTCTTTTCCTGACATCTTTCTTTTCTCTGTTGTTTCTGCTACTTCCTGAATGTTTTCCTTTGACTTTTAGATGATCTTTTCACATGTTTTTCCACTGCTCTCATGATGTCAGAGCTCTCATGCCTGATGTCTTGGCATTGGTTCATTATTGTTATTATTATTATTATTATTATCATTCATTGTTTATTCACTATTAATATTGACTGCCGGTTAACTGCTACATAGCAGGCCACGTCCCTCAGCTTTAGGTTCTCAGTACCTTTCTGATCAGAGCTATTTACCTCAGATAATGGTGAACTTGGCACACCGATCCAAACCAAACTCCATTCTTATAACCTCACTGAATTGAGCTACTATATTAAGTAGTCCAATCAGTTTAGAATTAATTTTTTATTATTATTGTAATTATTATTATTATTATTATTATTATTATTATTGATGGCAGTTTTGTTCTTGTCATAAATACATCCATTTAAATTTTGAACACGATATGGCCTTCAGGTACTGGTAACACAAACATTTTGAAGATTTGTTAATGCTGGAATCATGATATGGGTAATTTTGTCAAAATATTTAGACGTTCGAAAAGATCCTAGCTGCGCCAAAATAAATGTATATAAGCTTAATGCTAAAACACTACTAGTCATAAAGAGAAAAATACCAATTTCAATGAGTTCTATAAAGAGCGCGAAATCCAACCATGTCATCTATGTTGTCAAGTAACAATGTTTGGTTTTGAAAGTGAGGATTACTATTCTTTCATTCACTAACAAAAGAGGAAAGGAAGATGCGATCTTTAGTTAATTATCGCAAGAGAAGAGGAAAGCCTACAAAGCCACTGAGCAAGAAAAACTTCATTTTTTTTTCAACTCCTGCCATGTAAAAGCCAAAATTCCTAAATACATTAAATAAACCTAAAGAAACTCTTAATTTTCAGTGTTCAAATATTATTTAAGGACGACAGAAACACACTTGCACTTTATTCATAAAAGCTTATAAGATAATATTAATCGACAAGTATACATATACTCAATCTGCAGACAGTACCGTTTCACCCTTTGTGGGCGGCACAGAGCTTCGGAGACATCACTCTAAAACAAAACATGACTCTCTGGTCATGTTGCAGGAGCAAACACAGCCTAAACAGTTACTGTGGGATCTTGTCTGAGTGCTCAAACTACGCAAGCGCAGTGAGCTCAGCATTGTATAATGCAGATTGAGTATATGTATATGTATAATGTGGATGATAATGTATAATTGACAAGCATATTTGTAGGCTTTTTGAACTGCGGCAACTAGTGACTAGACAACAGGAGACTAAATGCAATTATTATCTTGTCGAATTTCGTAGAGCAACCTGCAGTATACAGTTGTTTTCATACTCGTGATTCTTAGCATCAAATACTGTTATCTAATATTTAAATTTTATGCCTAACCATTGTGTATCAACTTGGCACTAAAATTTACATATTCTGCCATAACCTTCTTTGATGTGTATATGGCATTCCACATCTTGGTGAGAGGTCAGAATAACATTGAAATAATGTTGTCACGATATAAATCGAAATTGAAGGGATACGCCTTCCACCGGCGTGAAACATGCAACTTTTGTCAAAGCCAATTTGGATTGAAGGGACCTATCTTTGAAAACTGGACTATATGACCTTTTCAAGTATTCATGTCAAAAAATAATATACCTTAAGTTCAGTGCAGAACTGTAAAGTACCCTGATACCAAATTGAGGCTTTCCACTATGCCTCCCTGGATATATTTTTGACTTCTAAATCTCTGCCATTGATAACATGCACTCCTGATCAATATTTTCACTTTTGCATCAGTACGGGCCTCCTATCGATAAACACAAGAGTAAAGGTTTAGGGCAGGGCTGCATAGTACTATGATACCCAATTTCAGCTTTCTTTGTTACCTGATAAACTTTAGTTTATCACTGTCTTTTTCCTCAATAAACATTTCCTTACCCCATTTATTTTTGTGGCAGCTGCTTCACTCATCATCATCATCATCATCATCATCACCATCCTGTGCCAGGCAGATTGGCGTTGGTGATCATGCTTCACCAAATCTTTCTGTCTCCAGTAGCTTGAATGGTCTTACTATTCTTGTGTGTTCCCATCCATGATGTAAGATCATCCAGCATCTTCGTTCGTTGTCTCCCTGGGCACCTTTTCCCGTTGATTCTTTCAGCTGTCACCAAGCTTTCCAGCCCATGACCAAAGAATGTTCACTAGTCATCCTATAAAATAACAGTTGGTTTTTAACGCAGGTTTCCAATTACCGTAACGCCATATTTCTGCATTTGATTTCGACTGATAAAATTTATTTTGAATTGTCTTTCTCTGTCTTTGTCAATCGGCCAACATAACTAGCTCTTTTGACCTTCAGCCAGCTCAAGGAGTCATCTCAACAAAAAAAAATTAGTCTGTGTTTAACGTAGGGTTAGCAAGTGAGGAGCCGTGGCTTAACGGTTAGTGCAATTGCACAGTAACCAAAAAGTTCTAGGTTCTATTCCCCGAGCTGGCGTGAAGTAATTGGAACTTTGCAAAGGGCAAAGCCATTTGTATCAGGAAGGACATCTGGCCAAGATTTTCCTCACAGCCAAACAAAGTACTTCTGAACGGCACCATCTGAGCCTGACTTACTGGAGAGGAATGAGGTTAAAACTAAAAAACACTAAAATAAGCTCCCTGGTTAAAATTACCTTACATTTTAGTCTGCTATTCCCAAAAACATGCCCGTTGCAACATCCTCTTGGGCCCTAGACGCAACTCAAGTAATTTTGCATATGGTTAGCTCGATGAGGCAAAATACCTAGGAAAAAAGGCTTTCTGTGTTGCCTGGTTAACCTTTACTTTTTGATTGTTATGCAGACACTGGACTGGTTGCGACTTATGAGAATTCTAAAACACACGAATATTTATTAAACAAAAATAAAGATATACTTGAAGATCTGTTCAGTAACATCGTAATAAAAGGACCGCATCTGTCAGAGAGAAAAGCCTACATCAATAGAAATATCTCCATGTAGTCAGAACTTTAAGTTACTGTGACTTGTGTTTCGATAAGCAGAGAAAATTATCGTTATCTCTAGTCTTTGGTAGCTTAGGTTATTTTGTTAAACCTGTTAGGTCATGTTCATACTAACAACTGTGCTACCAGAATAGAACTGCTGGCATGGTTTGTAACACTCAGTTAAGATATCTTCATGGTTACGAAGAAGCAATATTTAGAAGACATGGCATGACACAGCAGTAAAAAATGACTTTGATGTCAAATATTATTTTTCAATCAACATCCTGTTTGATTTTCAACAGATACAAGAATTCCTAATGTAGATTACGTTACATTACAGCTGACAGGAAATGTTTGGGAGGAAAGCTGGAGTTGTATAAACAATCCATCAGTACCTCATTATAACTACATTCTGTACTTAATTTAGAAGGAATTTAGGGATCTTGTTTACCATAGTGGGCCACCAATTATAAAAAGTATTAATAAAAACCCCCAAAACAAACATTATTCTGTGAGAGAGTTATTGAGAAATAAGAAATTTATGGGAAGCATATTGCGTCATTCAGTTTTTTAGCAACTATTTATATACATCCCCTTTAATTTAACATGGCAGGCTAACTATGCCTTAGCCTCAAATTTTCCAGTATCTGCACAGTTTTTAATTGTATTTCCTCTCTTTTACACCTCTGATTAGCGTTCTTTAATTTTTACTTTAGTGCGAAAACCATGTAGATCTCATAGCGTCAAAACTATTCTACGTTACATCAGTAATATTGTTCAGTACACATAGAAAAGAAAAAAATAATGACCTTTTCGTCTCTTAAAGGTATTTGACTTCTGTGTAACGAGCCTTCTTACACCAAAACAGTGAGATAGCTAATCTTATTTCTTTCTCACCGCATGCACTGGTCTCTTCCTACAGTGGGATTAACTATTCTCCTTGCTATCAATTGTAACATAGTGGGTTGATCCTAGGAACTCAACATCTGTTTTCTCAAAGCAAGCTACTGGTTTCCCCCTTATTGTTCCAAGTCGAGCCCTTTCTTGTCTCCATCAATCTCCCAGCAATAAGGCGATAAATTCTTTGGATTACATCAAACACATTCAGAGCTAAATGATTAGAAGATTTGGAAGGTAGCTGGACCTCTTGTTGGCCAACCTATTCTACTTTCAGGCTATCAATATTTTTAGTGAGTGTAGATACGATAAAACAGTAATTAGGCTTTTGTTGCTAGAAACAAGAACATCTGCCTCTAGATCGAACTAAAATAACCTATTGGCTTACACCTTTGATTTGCATGGCATGTTAATAGTGTAAACAGTTTGTAAATTTTTTGCTGTACCATTTTTCAAACAAATTTTAAAGACGATGTAACTGTGGCTTTATGTGTTAATTGGGAAATTACTGATAGCGATTTGTTGACTAAACAGAAGGCTATCATCTGTCATCATTAGTAATTCAACGAACGAGCCCTGTTCCTACCGTTTTGTTTAGGGAATTTGCAATGACTAACAATGTGTCACAGTCTTACAAAATACATCTTCACATGTGAATTTTTCAAATGCACTGTTATGATGACTTTTTAATAGGAAAAGCATTCGCCTTTTTTTGTAGAGCTTAAATATTCTACTTTTGTACTATATTCTTAATAAAAGAACGGCTCTTTTTTAAAAGTGTCGATGCCAACAAATGTTAGGAACATTGTGTAGTGTAGTAACAACAATTAATATTTGCCTTTTATACTAAGAAACACGAGTTTGAAAACAACTGTATACTGCAGGTTGCTCTACGAAATTCAACAAGATAATAATTGCATTTAGTCTCCTGTTGTCTAGTCGCTAGTTGCCGCAGTTCAAAAAGCCTACAAATATACTTGTCAATCAATATTATCTTATAAGCTTTTTTGAATAAAGTGCAAGTGTGTTTCAGTCGTTGAAACTTCACTCCAGAGTACAATCGTAAAGGCTCAGTCTGGATTATCATCTAATTAGTCTTTTCAAGTTATGGAGTTAAAAACTAAAGTAATATTATTCTTATACTTAATTATGTAAATTGACCAGAATCTTCAATTAAACAATTTACAATAATATTGCTATAAACGATGAATTGAATAAAAGGAGGGATTGCAGCCTTATCAGATTAGCAACTGTACTTCATATTGAAAGCAGTAGATTGTAACCCACTTTATCAGTTAGTTTTGCATGTTGCGGAATGTTTTACAAAGGGTACCCTGTTACTTACTAACTGGGTATAGGATAATATTGGCACTGGGGGAAAACATCATCACCCAACCCTAAAGTCAGATTTCTACTAAAACTACATGAAATATTTTTATAGAATATTCAGTGTAGACATATAAGTGATATAAAGAAAAATTGTGATAATGTAGGAACATAAATCCTAATTGGTCTACAGATAATCTAAGTAGATTTGTGTTTCATATTTTCCTACACTTATTGATCCACCTGATGATCGAAAAATATGGACAATGAGTCAGTTGCACCTCCCAAATTTAAAGTCAGATTTCAATTAAAATTAGAGAAACTGTTTTTATAAAAATGTAGTGTAGACAAATATAGTAGGTAAGATAGTGGAGCAAATCCTTTTTTATCTACAATATTTTAAGTAGTGTGGTTGGGTTATTCTAAATAGTTCAATTTTTTAAAATTTATACAATGTTTTAGAGATCCTAACTTATAGTAATGAAAAGCAAGAAGCAAAACGTAATTTTTTAAAAATTACGTTTTGCATTTAAAAATCGATGATATACATTTTAAACCAAAGGAATGTTTGAAAAAAGGTAATGTTCCCTATAATTTCGTGCTCCGTCACTTTTTACCAAATTTGATGGAATTCATGGACATGAAGTCTAAATATTACTTTAGGTAATGATAATTTAAAAAAATAGATAACAATAAACAAATAGCAGGCTCAAACAACTAGGAAATGCGGTGAGGTTGAAGAGACCACTGTCAAAAGATGGAAGAAATCAAGTATTGAAAACGAAACAAGAATACCTTGATGATGGTGACATCAGTGAGGTTTGCGACTTCAGAAGTACTTTTGGATAAAAAATATACCTTGTAAGGAGAAATCAGGAACGTGAAAGTTGACAAGTGCTGTAAGTGTAATTGGGAATCCTATCCATATGCATCAAAGGAAGGGTAAGAGAATAACATATATTAAATGGAGTAAAGACAGGTGAAAAAATATAAATGATAGACATGGATTGCTAGAAATAAGAAAATGTAAAAGTAGGATATTAAAAAATAAATCAGGTGATATTTGAGGAAGAGAAAGTATTCTAAAATGATCTTAAAGTACTTATTACTAGTAGCAAGTTATCATTATTTTACGAGTCCGTTACATAATATGAATTACAGTTGAACCTCGATTATCCTCACACAGATTATCGGAATTTCAGATTATCCGAACAAAATCTTCCTGTCCGGATAAATATTTACGTAAAAGTGTGTTTTAACGTAAATACAATTACACGTATATGGAGTAAAATGTCGTTTGTTTATCGGGAATCAGTTATCGAAACAATTTGCTTCCCGCCCATCTTGTTCAACTGTACATGTAAAAGAATTTATAGCTTCTACTAATCGAAGTGGGAAAGGCTTGAAAGTGCTGTTCAGTAAAGAAAATATTGCGTCTTGAAAATAAAATTTTGAACTAATCGGATACACCCTGGAGAAAAATGTCCTAAATAAAATGCATAAATATTATAAACATACTATACCATAGATACCATGTATGTCATTATTTTTATTTACATTTGTAATTTTCTCTTGCTGGGATATTACTCGATTTTTCTTATCTTATTGCAATAAACCAACTTATATGTAGAGGTTTACTTTTTCACTTTGAATAACTGACCTGTAGTCATCTTAATTCATTACTTATAAT
The DNA here is from genome assembly GCA_003991215.1 of Morbakka virulenta. Taxonomy (NCBI): domain Eukaryota; kingdom Metazoa; phylum Cnidaria; class Cubozoa; order Carybdeida; family Carukiidae; genus Morbakka; species Morbakka virulenta. The sequence goes on from RDPX01000151.1 coordinate 964,110, forward strand.
TATATTATATTATATTATATTATATTATATTATATTATATTATATTATATTATATTATATTATATTATATTATATTATATTATATTATTTTATATTATATTATATTATATTATATTATATTATATTATATTATATTATATTATATTATATTATATTATATTATATTATATTATATTATATTATATTATATTATATTATATTATATTATATTATATTATATTATATTATATTATATTATATTATATTATATTATATTATATTATATTATATTATATTATATTATATGATATTATATTATATTATATTATATTATATTATATTATATTATATTATATTATATTATATTATATTATATTATATTATATTATATTATATTATATTATATTATATTATATTATATTATATTATATTATATTATATTATATTATATTATATTATATTATATTATATTATATTATATTATATTATATTTGGAATACTTGTGCAAGCACTAGCGACTGATTTAAAAAGATACAGGCAAAAATGTCAAGAGATACTTTAAAATATAGTGTATTTGCATGGCAAGGAAAGGTGAAGACAAAATGCAGTGTGTAGATTAAGTAATGCTGTTAAAGGAAGAATTATTAAAAAACGAGTACAAAAAGAAAAAGAAAACTTAGACATGGATAGGAAGAGAATGGTAATGGAATAGCCTCTCATGGAGTGTTTTATGTTTGACTGTCCTAGATTAAGTATCTGTTATAGGAGCTGGTAATCTATCGCCAGAAAACAACAAATCAAGCAAATAATCAATGGCCATACTTATGTTTAACAGAAAGAATATTTTCCTTTATCGTAAACACTTGGACTTGGTCCAAAAAATATAAAATCTGTAAAACAATAAGAAGCTGATAAAAACTAGAACCTATGATCTTTTAAAGATATTTTAAAAGATCATAGGTTCTAGTTTGTGTCAGCTTCTTATTGTTTTACAGATTATTTTTTCTTAAACAGGAGACGTGTTGATAACAGTATTGGTATACATTACTTTTTAATTATACATTTATTGAAACATTTTTATCCTGTATAAATATTCGTAAATAAATAAATTATTTAATAAATAAATAAATAAGTAAATAAATAAGTAAATAAAAAGTAAATAAATAACTAACTAAATAAATAAATAAGTAAATAAATAAATAAGTAAACAAATAAATAAATGAATAAATAAATAAGTAAATAAATAAACAAATAAGTAAACAAATAAATAAATGAATAAATAAGTAAATAAATAAGTAAATAAAAAGTAAATAAATAACTAATTAAATAACTAAATAAATAAATAAGTAAATAAATAAGTAAATAAATAAATACAAAAGATTTAATGTAGACAATTGGTAAAATGCTTAAAAAATATTTCAAAATATAAAAAATTCTTGATGTATAGTATGTGAAGAGAAAATACTTAAGTATTCAAACAGGTATGAATGACAGAAAAATATAGCAGTACATTTTGGCTGCTTTATATTTGCATTTGATTTAAATCCACTACTTTTAAATGTAGCTTAAAAGGAAATAGATAGCACATCAGGCTTTAAAGTTTGTATAAGTTGACGTTCACTCAGAATTATTTTTCTAAGTTATCTTAATCAAGTACCATACACATTTAATGACACCTTTACAAAACCCATTCATATCGTAATTTTGCTAAAACACTAAAATTTTGTAAACAATCTCTGTAAAAGTGTGATAAGGTTTTGTAGTATATATTAAAACTCAATTTTTGCTGTTTACAATTTTTGACGTCCAACTTAAGGTCTCAGTACATAAATTCTCCTCCTCAATGCAGCTGATCAGATATTTTCACAATGAAAACAAATTAAATGTAACTTGAGGCATGAAAAAGTCCCACCTTATGCCATATTTATAAAATTTTGTGTAATTTTGACCTTTAAACTGTTTGAAACCCATTTTCTTTCTCTAACACTTGTTGAAAGTAACTTTCATGCTCTTGAAATTATTGAGTTAATTTTTTGTTCAGCTCAAATATTTTTCTTCGTCGGCCGGTATCGGATGCCCTCTGACCCCCAAAAGGAAACATATTCATCCTTTTTTATATTGGATTGATTTCATTCTCTCTTTCATTTTCTGAAGCCTAAATATTTTTTTATCCTTACGTCTGAGAAGAAAAGGGGTCGAATATTTGATATTTCACACCCTATTTTTGCTTTAGTTTGTTCTAAACTCATCTTAGCGAGCAGTGATGATATAAAATAATGAAAAGAGAAATTTTGCATTTTGATTCTTTAGGTTATTTCATGGTGCAGTAAAAACAGATTTAAATGAACCTACCTATTGAGTTAGAGGCGGCTACAGCAAACTTCATTAAGCTTACATATAAAAGATGAAAAAGATTGAGCATGGAGTTCATTGGGACAGCTAAAAAAATTATGATATTTAATGTTAACTACAGATGCAGAGTTAGATTTCTCCATTACTGCTTTCAACGTTCTAGAAAATATGATTTAAAATCAGAAGCTATTCGCTTGTCTTGCCTCAAACGTTTCGAAAGTGAATTAAAAGAAGTTTCAGGAGAAAATTATTAAAATGGAATGCAATTATTTCTTGCCTTTAGTAAAATTAACTAAGTTCTAGACTGCTAATAAATCAGGACTAGTACTATAAATTACATTTAGGTTAAACTTCATTTGATTTAAAACTGATGTGTTTATTCCAAAGAGAGAGGGAATGAGTGAGTCTTTCCTAAAATTACAAGGAGATAATTGTTTGCAAATTAAGCTAGTTTGTAGGAGTTTATGTAAACTGGATGTTGTATAAAGAAGTAAGACAATACTTGGTACTTTAAAACTAGTTACGTCTATACCACCTGTGAATATCACGTTGAGAAATTTCGGACTAAAAAATAATGAGCAAGACTTGAGTCAATCAAAAGGACTGAGGAACACATTTTTATGAACAGAGTTTTTATCGAATATTAGAATTTTATCTCAACAGCCAAAGGAAAGGTTATAGTTCTACTTAGTATATAGGTATAATTGACTTGTAATAAAAGTTTGCTAAAAAATTCAAATATTTAGTTTCAAGGTTTTCTTGACTGGATAGTTTTTGTAGCCCCAATATTGCGAGAGACGTATATTTTTTTGGAATTTTTTTTAGTTTTAGCGTCATTTTGATGCCTTTCCTGACGCCAACCAGAGTGTTTTCTTTTGTAAAGTTCCGAATTCTCCTCGCCAGCTTAGGGAATCGAATCCGGAACCTTCTGGTTACTGTGCAACTGCGCTAACCATTAAGCCACGGAGAGAGACTTCAAGTATTAAATTAAGAAAAGTAAGTCAGTGTACAAGAACGGAAGAAACATGTAACAAAAACTTATATTCCAACAAAAAAAATAAACACACGTGTATTAGATTCAGTTAATTTTTTCCACAGGAAATATCTTTTTGAAATGCAAATATTGTCTTGGTATAATTTATCAGTTCGCAAGTTTTCCCAAGCGTATCCCACTACAAAATGTGTAAAAGTTTGGCAGTCGAAAATCAAGGTTTTTTTAAGCTGTTTCAACGTGCAGCTCATCTTGTATCTGAGTGTCTTAGGATACCACCACCTGTTGTGTTTTGAAGCTCCAAGGCAACTGCCTCTCGCACTTGCCTTAGAGCTTCCACTTCCTCCCTGGTGATCCTGGTTCCTGGGATTCTTAGCGTGTCTGCTCAACATCAACCTTTCTCTTCTTCTCAACTCATCTTTAATGGGCATCTGGTGGATTCTCTGCCACAGGTCAATGTAACTCAAGGTATGGGACCAGCTAATTAGAAGAATTATTTTAAGAAAACTGTTGACCAAGGTATGTACATGCCTAATTGTTGTCTTTGTTGTTATCAACTGGTCAGCTCTTTCCAGAAAGACTGAATTTTCAGTTGTGCTGAGCAGTCCAATCGGTGTATATGTTGGTGCATTCTTTAAGCTCAAGACCTGTCTAAGATGTAGAAAACTAGTTCTTGCCTTACCAATTAGTGCCTTGGAATCTGAGAAATTGTTGCTTAGGTCAGAAACGATGCTACTAAGGTAGATGAAGGCGCCGTCCACTTCAGACAGAATTGCATCCAATGTGACAAGATCTCTTCAATTCGAGTTCATCTTTAAGATCTTGGTCCTGGTATTTTGGATATTAAGTACAATTTATGATTTTGTTGTTGCTAAATCATTGTTTTGGTCTCACATCTGTTGGTGAGTATGAAGTAAAAGAGCCCAGTTTATGACCAAGTTTAGTTTATCAATCTGTGATCAATCAATCAAGGTGACAGGAACCACTGGCAGAGGAAGACCAAAGAAAACATGGGAGGAAGTTATAAGGATGGAGCTGAAAGAAAAAGGTGTCAGCAGAGACCTGGTGAAGGATAGGATAACTTGGAAGTCAATTTCTAGCATGTTAGCATGTAAAACGGACGTTAAACCGAATATGATGATGATGATGATGATGATCAAAGTAAGCACTGAATATTGTTTCGTCTCTGTGCAGCTGATATGCTTGTCACTCAGTAAATGACAATTTTCGACAAGAGCCTTCTTGCTTCTTTCGTAACTGTGGATCCACTACTTCTTTCAAGACTTCAAGATCTGACTGAGATCTTGAGGTCCTAAACTGTTTCTATATATGAAGCAATCACTGAAAACACCTTTCTTAGTGATCTTGACAAGGTAGGCAGTTTTCCAGTTCAATGATTACTTCTGTCCTGAGATATTCTCAGAAATAGCAATAGCATGTTAGTTAAGGTCTTCAGGTCAACATTCAGTACCTTCACTGGAATAATATCTGGCTTTCCTGCTTTCTGATTCTCCACCTATGCCTCTATCTTTCTTTATTTTCTCCTTTGTGAATTAATCGCTGTTGATTGCGGGATCAGTATTTTAAGGAGGATTGTTTTTAGATGTTGGGTGTATTTGGGCTATTTTTGAGCTTCTTGAAATCTCTTCCTACCTCGTAACTGGTATTCTCTCCCGATTTTGCTATTGGCTTCCTTATTCCCAAAGATCTTCTATGGCTTTAAACGTTTTCCCGAAAGTGTCTTAGTTGTGTACTATTGCTGTTTTGTCATCCCACCTGTTGCTGTTTCTTCCTATTTACATGCCACATTGTCAATACAACATGTCTTTTCAGCATTGCCAATTTTTTTTTATTTCTATTTTAACCTTTCTAAGTTCATCCTGTTCTCTCTCTTTGGCGGCTCTTGTCCAGTTACTGTTAACTGGTGGCATTTTTGCTCATATTTTCCCATAAAGTGTCCTGAAATCTAGTTCTTCTGTTAGTTCTTAATTAACCAACTACATTCCGACATGTTTATGTCAGGGTTACTTTCTCTGTTCTTCTTTCTCTTTGCTATTCTACGTTTTCCTCTTCCTACGTATATAGCAGTACTTGAATCTTTTTTTCGGGATCAGCCTAAATTGCTTCCTGGTTTCTCTATTTTCAAAAAGGTTAATGCTGTATTTGTCTCCTTGTTAGCGTTCCCATCCAGCTCCTTTTCAGATTTTGTTTTTGTCTGGCAACTAGAAGATGATATTCAGATCCCTTATGCGCTCTTCTCCTTACTCTTACCTCTTGAAGTGATTTTCTAAGCTTTTTGTTTATTAAGAAGAAGTTTATTTGATTTTCTGTATTAGATTTAAGCTATATCTATATCTTCATGTAGATTTTCTTCGGCAGAAAGACAGTGTATCAAGTGACAAAGTTAGATGAGTAGGTCTTCAAAACTTTTATTGGGTTCTGCTGTTTTTCTTTTGAGGTTTCGTAGTTAGCAGGGGATTTACGAACTGAGGATGCTACCAATAAGCCAAACCCTCAAACTCAGAAACGCATATTTAGATCAATAGCATATCATCCTAATACAATATATATAGAATTTCAATCAGTCTTATTGTAGAAGTTACAAGAAAGGGGAGACATTCCATAGTCTTAATAGAGAGTGAATGTAAACCTAATGGCTTCTGGGTAAATTTGAGATATTCCATAGTCTTAATAGAGAGTGAATGTAAACCAAATGTCTTCTGGGTAAATTTGTACAAAGCAAGTTAAAAGAGATTTTTCCCTCTTTCAGTTACTATCCGGAAAAGAGCTTATTATTAAAGCCTACTATAGTTATTATTTTTGGACAAACAAAATTAACTATTTATTAAATTTACCAGGTTTCTTTACATTGCGGGAAAATAATGTTAAAGAACAACAAACGATAACAGCAGAAACTTGTAAATAATTTCTGAAACGAGAAAGAGAATGCTCTGATAAAAACGTTGTTGAAGGAGACAGAATTTTAGTAAAACTTTTGTGTGTAAAAGAGGGTCTTGTAAATTAAGATCAATTTGGGAAAATAAAAGTTAAAAGATCCTTAGGTGGTAAATAAAATGGTAAAGTTTATGAAGCACAGCAAGAGAATAAACATGATTATTATTGCCGTGTTCATTTTTTCCAACAAAGGTCTCAACTAAGCTCGAAAAGGAACAACGTAATAGTTGAAATAAAGAGTGAGGTGGATTTGTTCAAAATTCAATGTACTAAGCTCCTAGAATAAAAATAGCAGCAGAATATCACTTAGACGTCTAGATAATTCTGGCAGCAAGTTAACTACCTGATGTTTCAAATATCAAGGCAGCCCAAGTTGCATAGAGATTAACATCATGATAAAGAATATGTAGGAAAAAAAACAATATTAAAAAAAGAATGTTTAAAACATAAAAATGAACGATGCCATAAGTTATTTAATGCTTCAAAAACCTAATTTTTTTTCTTCTTCTTGTGCTATGTCACCTCGCTATAGTCAGCAACAAATGCGACAACCACCCTTAAAGATTTTTTTATTATTATTTAAGACAACCAGTTGATATTAGTTGAAGTTTCTGTTGTTTCTTATGACATAATTTTTGAAGAGTTATAGACAGACTTTCGAAATAATTTGTAATCTCTTTTGCTATCTACAGTCACTACCAAAAGTTTAAGACCACTCATGGCAATACGTAGATCTCTCGGTATGAGATCGTATTGCATCATCCTACTGTTGAGATTGCATCATACTCATTGTTTGCGCTCTGGTCGCTCATTACACGTACTTCTTTAACCATGCGGACATCTGAATCGATTTTACTTTGGAATTTTTTTCACTTTTTATACTTCTTATTGCTACAGAAATGGGTCGAAAAAAGTCCCTCAGTGAAGTTCAAAGAGGTCAAGTTGTTGCTCTGCATAGAGAATATCTGAAAGGAATATTTCTACGAAATTGAAAGTCAGCAAAACTGCAGTCCACCAAGCAGTTAAAAAGTATCAACAGTATGGCTGCTACAAAGACTTAAATCGGAGTGGAAGGCCAAGAAAAACCACTGTAAGAGATGACCACCTGATGAAAAGGATAGTTACGAGGTCACCAATGAGTTCCATCAACAAAATTCGAGCTAATTTGGTGGAAAGCGGTGTGAGTGTAAGTCGCATGACTGTTTCCAGACGTCTTTCACACGAATTCGGTCTAAAATCCTACAAGCCTGCCAGAAAACCACGCCTGACACAGGTAATGCAGGCAAAATGATTAGCCTTCGCTAAGAAGTACCAGAACTGGACACCAGCACAGTGGGGTAAAGTCATGTTCTCGGACGAGTCTACTCTACAGCAGTTTGTGGTGTGGAAACGACATGTTCGCCGGCCACCTCGAACGAGATTCAATGAAAAATACACGATTTCTTCGATGAAACACCCTCCAAGTCAAATGATATGGGGTGCAATTTCGGAAAATGGAGTTGCTGGGTTGTATTTTTTGCCATCTGGAACAACTATGAATGGTCTGCGGTACGTTGAATTACTGTCGGATAAGCTAAAAATTAACATGGACATACATAAATGTACTATATTCATGCAGGACGGTGCCCCTTGTCACCGATCAAAAGTTGCTATGACTTTTCTGACTGAGAACAGGATTCATGTTCTGAATTGGCCGGGCAACAGCCCTGACCTGAATCCAATAGAGAATCTGTGGACGGAAATGAAAGATAAAGTTTCTCAGAAACAGCCATCAAGTGCTAAGGACCTTGTGGAAGCGATAAAAGGAGTGTGGGTGAAAGAAATCTCGCAGGAATACTGCAGAAATCTAGTACACAGTATGCCAAGACGCCTGCAGGCAATAATTAAAAGTGGCGGTGGACCCACCAAATACTGAATATCAAGGAAACAACTATCAATATGGATGCAAATTTAATCAAAAGATACTAAAAAATATGAGATTTGTGTGTAAAGGAAATATTATCCACAATAAATCAGTTTTAATATAGATATATAATCAGTTGTGTCATTTCAGAGTCAAAATTAAGGGTGGTCTTAAACTTTTGGTAGTGACTGTATGATTAATTAATACCGTCATGGCATTTCCAAGGGGGTCTTCTCAACCCAATGATAAACTCTACAATAAATTTTATAAACATAAATGGAAAAACTGTTACAGTCACTACCAAAAGTTTAAGACCACCCTTAATTTAAAAGAAAGAAAATTTGTCTTACTTGTTTATATGCGTATCACATACTTCCTGACAATACCTGAAACCTGCAGCTAGCATTCAGTAGCAAATTGTAAAATTTTCAAATATTACTAGCTTTACGATTTGAAAATCTGCAGCAGTAGTTCGATTCTTTAGCAAGCTTTAAATCCCATTGGATTGTTTCTACTACATCGCATTATCAAGATTGACGGATGTCTCGCTCAAATTGTACAATTTTAAGGATACCCACCAATGAGAACAGGCTGCTATAAAATGCTAATTAATATTATGTCCAACCTTAAGATACCAGGAAGGCGAACTGGAATAGAACTCTTACAAACCTAGTATATAAAAGCTTTGAAGCGTTTGTTTCTTGAGGAAAAAATATCAGGAAAAAGAAATAAAAAACAGTACAGAAAATTTTTGATAAGCATTGTAGCCTGGACTGAAAAAAATGCAATCAACTTTCTGAAAGTGGAATTGAACAGGAAGAAATGGAATAGAATCATGATCGCCAACGACACTGAATATGACACTTAACGGAGAGAGAGAAAGAGAGAGAGAGAGAGAGAGAGAGAGAGAGAGAGAGAGAGAGAGTGAAAGAGAGAGTAAAAGATGATAATGTACAAAAGGAAAATAATGAGCTGTCAAAGAAAAATACATTAAACCTCAATGAAAAATGGTATGAACATAATCCAGAAGTAGTGAAAGAGAATAAAGATGCAAAATGTTGTGAGATGTAAATATACAATGCAACAATGCGATAAAAGCAAGGAGGTTGAACATTGAAATAATTGATAAAAAGGAAAAATGCTCTATATTCGTTAGTATTCCAGTGCTTGCTGATGAAAGAGTACATGAAAAGGAAGGAGAGAAAGTTAAAAAATACCAGGAATTCCGAAGAAAAATTGAAAGACGGTAGCAGCTAAGGGAGGTACAGGTAATTTCTGTGGTTGTAGGTGCCCTAGAAGTGTTGCAAAAGAATTTAATACGTGGATTGAAGATTTGGGGTTATAAGGTGATGTGTGTGTGTGTGTGTGTGTGTGTGAGAGAGAGAGAGAGAGAGAGAGAGAGAGAGAGAGAGAAGAGACAGAGAGAGAGAGAGAGACACTGAGAGCACGTGAAATATTAATAAT
>RDPX01000151.1:973778-1027087 GCA_003991215.1 Morbakka virulenta
GTGTGTGTGTGTGTGTGTGTGTGAGAGAGAGAGAGAGAGAGAGAGAGAGAGAGAGAGAGAACGAGACAGAGACAGAGACAGAGACATTCAGAGGACATGAAATATCATTAATCCAAATAATAATGTTATTTATTGTTGTCATTAGACATTGTAGTTACAGGCCCTGACAGCCTTAGAAAATATCCAACGTTTTTATCTTTTCACATTGAAAAAAAATTGTTTAAGAAAATCAAAGAAAAAATAAATGTGTAAAGGAACCCAATAGAAATACATACACTCTACGTTACCTTATTTTTTCTAATATTCAACGTAGCGTACCGTACAAAAAGGAAAAATGGAAAATAAGGTTTAATGGCACAAAATAGAGAGAAGCTTAGTGAGAACCATAGAACTGATCATAGAAAAGGCAATACGGAGCAATATCTTATCAACATTCAATGCACCTTAAATTTTGGAAGTTACTTAAGTCTCTTTTTTCCCAGGAAAAATTAAACTACGGATACAGTGTAGACAATCAGACTCATTCGATTAAATATAGATTGTCAGAAAAGAAAAAATTAACTTGATAAATTTGTCAATGTTCGTCTTCGCCAGCAGTACACAGTCCAGTTACATATATCATAAACAGTACAAAAGAAAAAATACAATTAGGTGATTACAATGAAAATCTCTAAACTGTAAGACCCCAATACACTAGATAGCACGTGTCATTGCATGAAAAGGAATATACAGGTTGTTGTGCTGCAAGTTAGTGTTTTAATAGATGATACCCTCTATCAACCCGTTCACAATAGAACAATATACAATTAGGAAGCAAAAAGAAACCTGAACCTTAAGATAAAATTGAGAAAATAACAATGCCCCAGATGGCTTTTCATGTATTTTCACTTTTGTATAAATATATGTAATTTGATATAACAAGAAAGTAAGTTAAAGTTATATTTCTATATTTCTCATAAAAAAATTCATAACTCTGAGTTTCTTGCTCTCGCATTCATCAGATGTACACATGTTCTTGGTTAAACAATTGATTGCAAATATCTCCATTTATCAATCAATAAAGAAATAACAATATCTGTTCCAGAGCGCTCAACAAAATTCAGGAGCTATATTACATTCCATCAACAGATGGACAGATATAGTTAGATTGGCTCTATTTTAGTAAATATTGTATTTTTTTTATATTTTTATTTTACTTTTTATTCCTTGAAGCCTTAAGATTTGTTTGTTTGGAGTTTACTTCTTATACTATATATGTATATATATATATATATATATATATATATATATATATATATATATATATATATATATCTTGGAGAATCCTTTCAACAAACCGACCCTACAATAACACAAACAAAGGATGCAACCTCTGCATGAAAGAAAAATTCCTAATTATTTACCGCCCACAATTAGCCACTTTAAACAAAAGGAACGAACTTGTATCTTCTTGCCGCCATAGAAAAAAACTTTTGTTAATGAACACTTAAGCGTACCAACGCTAGTTGTGAATAAGATATATAAAGCGCTACTGGAATATGTTTATTTGTACATTTCCTGACGAGTGAGTAAAATCAGGAAACAGGCTTGTCGAGATGGACAGTGTAGTTATTTTATTCTTTCCATCTCATTGCATCTCTTTTATTACGCTCTGCATTTATGTATCGAGCACTCTAATACAGTTAACCGAATCGAAAGCACCATATATATATATAAATACCCAAGCCAAGAAGATTGAAGATTAAACAGAGCAGTTGAATTCCATTAAAAAACAGATTTTGTTTAATAAGCATTAAAAATCTCCTGATACTTCTTTAATATATATATATATATATATATATATATATAAATACCCAAGCTAAGAAGATTGAAGATTATACAGAGCAGTTGAATTCCATTAAAAAACAGATTTTGTTTAATAAGCATTAAAAATCTCCTGATAGTTCTTTAATCTAAAAATTTTGCAACATATAACCTATAATTTGAACTCAAAAATTAACCCTTTATCTAATACACAGTGGATTGTTTAGACTTGGACATGGGGACAATAATATTTTAAAAGCATTTTTTGGTTTTTGAATTATATAGGAAGAATACTTTCAATGGACTTGTATTTAAACCTTTGTTATAAAACCTCTTTAAATTTATTTCTGATTGAAAGATAAAAATTAAAATAAGATATTCCAACCTATCGTTTATTACAGAATTTTTTTATATCTTGAGTAAATCCTTACTAAAATTTACAAAATCCTGTTTGAAACCAGTGACTGTACTCCTTTCAGAGAATAAAAGCTATGAGAAAAATAATCTCGCTCATAACTTTTACCAACCTATCATTTATTACAGAATTTTTTATATCTTGAGTAAATAATTACTTAAATTTACAAAATCCTGTTTGGAACTAGTGACTGTACTCCCTTTAGAGAAAAAAAGGTACGATAAAAATAATATCGCTCATAACTTTTACCATCAATATCAAAATCTTACTGAGTACTTTCCTTATGATGGATCAAAATTCAAATTTATATCGAAATACTTTCTTTACGATGAATTGTAGATCATTGGCAAAACAGGCAGAAGTAGTTTAAGGCTTTTTTTTTGCATTGTTGTCATCTCTAATAAGACTCCATGATAAAGTTGTCCACAAAGTCTTTTCACGATTACAAAATATGAGTCCGATAAAATCAGACACAAAGTGCAAAATTCAAGATTGTGAAAATTGGGGCGAGAGATAAACCATTGCATTAATTAAAATATTGTTACTATAATCAGTTTTGTGTAAGCTGTGATAAGTTTTATGGAATATTATTTGCCTTAAGGCATCTTGAAGGATAAAATGTAATTGCTTTTGCACATGTATGAGGAAAAAAATGTATGGTTCTTGATAAGCATTTTAGCAAAAATTGTAAACTTTAGACAACATTGTCTATCTGCAAGAAAATTTACGTTTCGTGATAGGAAACAAAAGCTAAAATGTAAAAGGAATACAGTGAAGACTAGATGATGTTAATTGATTATTTTGGTGGTGAATTTCCTTGTTTTTTTATCATCAAGGCGTGGATTGGGTTTTTTCTGTTACAGTAATGGCCTTTATATTTTCACAAGAAACGCAAATATTCTTTTCAGTCTCTTTACACCTGCTTGTGCATGCAATGAATTCAGACAGTTGATTAAGCTTTTCAATCAAAACTCAAGCAACTCATTAAGTCTATAAAAAATTCACATTCATACATCGGATAATATCGATAACAACATTAATTAAAAGAAAATTGATGGCCCTTCAATCGAATAAATCACTCACATAGAGTGTTACAAATTGTATGTAGTCTGACTATAGCCTCATCTATATTCAATGAGTAGGGAGGTCCTAGTTTGTATAACTACAAAAAAGCAGGCTTCAGTATTTTTCTCTGAATATTGTCCTCGTTGAAAATTTAGAGAATGCGTTAATGACATATATTCTTTTAGAAAGAACTATTTAAAATCTTTCTATTTTGTTTTGTTTCTAAAAATCAGATAGAACTGTCTTTATTCTATTCAAAGGACGATACTAGACTTATCAATAATCATATGGTCAACCACTTCACCGCAGACCGTTTTTAGTATTAATTCAACAATTTGAAATTTTTACTTGCAACAAGGATGTTTAAGTATTCAAGCCACATTTGTTTACCTTTACATAACACGATGTAGAATTTTGAAAAATAGTCTCATGGAATTTGAATTAAAACATTTCTAAAAATGTAATGTTTATGCCTGCAATGTCCACTGTGCCCAACGCAGTTTAGTTTACAAATGTCTCCATAAGAAATTTCAAAGTTTGCAAGCTATGGCAATCAGACATCCCCAACGCTTGAAAGCAAAACTGTTAATCACTGTTTGACTGTGTTTTATTGCCTAGATAAAATCAAGGCAATTTAGAGAGCAAATGAAAGGGTTGAGCTAACAACAAAACATTAAGATTATGATAAAGTCAAGAAGTTTTAAATAATAAGAAAATTTCGCTATTTCAGCATATATATTATGGATCCTAAATTTATATATATATATATATATCTGTGTGTGTGTGTGTGTGTGTGTGTACATAAGATAAAACACTAAAAATAAGAACTGTGATTGCAACTAATAGTTTCACGATATTTCAATCATCAGACAATAATGTTACAAATACTGTACAAGCTTCTATAAACAAATAAAGTAGGCTGCTTCCTTTCTTTCTTCCTTTCTCAGAATATTGACGCATTGTAATACCTTATGATATGTAATTTTTATTTTTGATGAGCCGCCTACTTTATTTATTTATAAAAGCTTGTATAGTATTTGAAGCATTATTGCCTGAATTATCGTGAAACTATAAGTTGCAATCGCAGTTCTTATTTTTAGTGTTTTACCTTATGTATATTGCTCTGCTATATGCATTAAGCACTTTTTCATACAAATATACAAAATTACACAAATATATATATAAATATGTATATATACGTATATATATGTATATATATGTATATATGTTTCAGTATATGTATGAGCGTTATAATAATATTAGTAGAATTTTAGAATCACAGAATTCATTATTTCATCTAGAAGTCATTGCTTCAATTTATTAATGGCAAGCCAGCTAAAAAAATATTTTTCAAAAACAAATTCTTTATGTATACCAAATCTAAATAAAGCTGTATAATGGTCTTATTCAACAAATAGATAGATATATTATTGTTATAGCTCACTTTGTAGTTCGATTTATACGCGTTGCTGTCAGTAAAGATGTTTTAGCAAGAAATATCAGAAAAAAACCCCAATAATTTAAAAGTCCAGTAATAAAGCCAATTGATTTTTTTACTGGTGAAACTTTTGCTCATCTTCTACAGGGCACATACTCAGATAAATAGATATTTTCTGTTGCATGTCTTACATTGTTAACAACTTTTCTGTCTTTTAAAAGTGGTACCGATTTTTTTTGTTGGTTTCTCTTAATACACTTTCCTTGCGTTGCTAAATTCTCTTTTTGGTGTGCTAATTTACAGATCAGATTACTCCTGGAGTGGGTCTTGTGGCCTCTGGAGGCAAAAGAATAAAAAGTTAAAAACACCTCTTAAATACACAAAAGAATACTTCGGATTATGTAATAGTACGGATAATAAACGGATTTTTATTAGTTCCCGAAAACATCTGTCACTCTTTGACCTTTAAGGAAATGGACGCTTAACCTTTTAGCACGGAATTCAAGTCATATAGTTAATTTAAAGAATATAATGCAAAATTCTATACGGCGAAACCAAAAATTACATTCCTTGGCAGACAAAACTATTACAAAAATGGCATGAACTACGGATAAGGTAAAATGCAACGAGGAATTTCATGTAGTCATGGATAACGTGGATAGTGAAGAATGTAATCTAATGGGATACTGGGGTATCCGCTCAGCAGAAGCTAAAATAACTATAATAAGTTTACTAATTCCCTTTAGATCCTTTTAAAAGTTTTTTTACTAATGAAAATTTAGTGTCAAAAATATTCTTAATCCATGAAGATAAAATAATAGTTGTCTATTGAATCTTCTAAACTTACGAAAACAACATTGTAGATAGAGTTAAGTTGATATTAATACTCAAGAAAAAAAAATCAGCTCAAAAAAGGAATTTTCATTTCCGAAAATTTTCAGAATTGTTAACGTATCCCTGTAAAAATCTCACTTAGAAATATGTGTCTCTACAGTGTAAAAAATCACTTTTTAATGCGTTCATAGATGTTATACTAACGATTAGAGGGATGTTTTAATAGCACGAAGGTCGTACTTGGCATCCGGAAGACTTAATTATCAGGTTAGTAAACCATTAGTTCTCAAGAGTCTGTCATTTGTGTTTGGCTAAAAAGATATGTACAGAGGAACTAATTATGGTTCAACTTTAGCTCATATTTTATTGCTAAAGTGCATATGGGTTGTACATTCCACACTCGACGTTAAAGAATAATTGCAAAATCAATATCTGTTTTACACTTGGCAGCATGCCATTTTTCAATGTATACTTTTAAAAGACAAATAGTATAAGTAGATAGTTTTATACTGTTCCTGACTGTCAATAAGATTCAAAGTTTTCCTCGATGAGAGCAAGAATCTGACATTTAACGTTTCTAAATAATCAGGCAAAATATGAAGCTTATTATTTTCCGTTAATATCAGACAAAGTTGCAATGCTTGGAAATATTTTATTTGTAGCAGTTGTGGGTACTGTATTCAAAAAATAGATTTACTCGTTTGACAAAATCTTATAGGTATCCAGGAAGAATACTTATTCGTATAACAAAACGTTTAACGGCTGTTGAAAGATATTTGTTAAAAAGGGATAAACGATAGTTAGCCTAGGCTAATATAAACAACAATAAAGAGAATATCTATATTCAGTAAAGTAATAATACTAGTTTTAATACTTCTAATTTTCCTAAACGTATTAGAAAATTTAAAAGATAAACAAATATCTAAAATTTGTAGTGGTATCTAAAGACACAGCTATGGATAATTTCAGGATAAATATGGAGAAGTTGAAAAACATTTTTAACAAGAAAATATTGAACATCAAAACAAACATCTATGGAATCGAACAATACAGGGATGTTTCTATACTTTAATTAAAAAAAAGTTGTGTTTGATGAATAAGAACTACAAATAAAAGCTTTGGAGAAATTAAAAAACAAACTGTGCAATGACAAATAAGACGTACCAATTAGCTCGAGAAAACAGACCACTGTTAGTAACTTCTTTTTTTCTTGGTTTAAATGTTATTTTTCCCCAGTAACTGGGACTCAGACGATGCCCTTCACAGGGACTTGGATTTGGCAGTGAGTAATTTCTTGGCCGGATGCCCTTCCTGACGCCAACCAATGGCTTTTTTTTTTCGCAAAGTTCTAAATTCTCCTCGACAGCTCGGGGAATCGAACCCGGAACTCTTGGTTACTGTGCAGTGCACTAACCATTAAGACACGGCTCCTCTGTTAAGTTGATATTAATACTCAAGAAAAAAAAATCAGCTCAGAAAAGGAATTTTCATTTCCGAAAATTTTCAGAATTGTTAATGTATCCCTGTAAAAATCTCACTTAGAAATATGCTTCTCTACAGTGTAAAAAATCACTTTTTAATGCGTTCATAGATGTTATACTAACGATTAGAGGGATGTTTTAATAGCACGAAGGTCGTACTTGGCATCCGGAAGACTTAATTATCAGGTTAGTAAACCATTAGTTCTCAAGAGTCTGTCATTTGTGTTTGGCTAAAAAGATATGTACAGAGGAACTAATTATGGTTCAACTTTAGCTCATATTTTATTGCTAAAGTGCATATGGGTTGTACATTCCACACTCGACGTTAAAGAATAATTGCAATATCAATCTGTTTTACACTTGGCAGCATGCCATTTTTCAATGTATACTTTTAAAAGACAAATAGTATAAGTAGATAGTTTTATACTGTTCCTGACTGTCAATAAGATTCAAAGTTTTCCTCGATGAGAGCAAGAATCTGACATTTAACGTTTCTAAATAATCAGGCAAAATATGAAGCTTATTATTTTCCGTTAATATCAGACAAAGTTGCAATGCTAGGAAATATTTTATTTGTAGCAGTTGTGGGTACTGTATTCAAAAAATAGATTTACTCGTTTGACAAAATCTTATAGGTATCCAGGAAGAATACTTATTCGTATAACAAAACGTTTAACGGCTGTTGAAAGATATTTGTTAAAAAGGGATAAACGATAGTTAGCCTAGGCTAATATAAACAACAATAAAGAGAATATCTATATTCAGTAAAGTAATAATACTAGTTTTAATACTTCTAATTTTCCTAAACGTATTAGAAAATTTAAAAGATAAACAAATATCTAAAATTTGTAGTGGTATCTAAAGACACAGCTATGGATAATTTCAGGATAAATATGGAGAAGTTGAAAAACATTTTTAACAAGAAAATATTGAACATCAAAACAAACATCTATGGAATCGAACAATACAGGGATGTTTCTATACTTTAATTTAAAAAAAGTTGTGTTTGATGAATAAGAACTACAAATAAAAGCTTTGGAGAAATTAAAAAACAAACTGTGCAATGACAAATAAGACGTACCAATTAGCTCGAGAAAACAGACCACTGTTAGTAACTTCTTTTTTTCTTGGTTTAAATGTTATTTTTCCCCAGTAACTGGGACTCAGACGATGCCCTTCACAGGGACTTGGAGTTGGCAGTGAAGAATTTCTTTACCAAATGCCTTTCCTGACGCAAACCAATGGCTTTTTCGTTCTTGAATATTCAAAGTCTCCCTCTCGGGCAGTTGAACCAGGAATTCTTGGTTACGGTGCAGTTGCACCAGCCATTAAGCCACGGCTCCTCGGACAACTGTCAGTAACTAATAGTACAAAAATCATGATTTGGAAAACGTGTTTGTTAAACAATCCAGTCATAAATAAAGAACTGTAAGCAAAGCCCTTGATTTGTCTTACTGAATTACAGATTGTTGTCTGCGGGAAGAAACACCTTGCCTGAAAGGAAGAGTTTTATCTACTCCAATTAAAGATTCTATTTTTCTCTAAAAAGCTGAGCCTGCTTTATTATGCTTTCTGGGCTTTAAAGTTTTTTTCTTGTAATTCTTGAAAAGATGTAGTAAATCTTATTTTAAAGCAATTTTTTGCACATTCCCATTCATGTACAGACTATAAACAATGCTTGTCTAGCCTTTGATTTGACTTACTGAGTGACAACAAGACTCACATTGGCTAAATGGGGGCAATTTATTTACAGTAAATACCTTTTCCTATAATTAACTTTTCCTATCTACTTTTATAAAATTATGTTTATTTTTATTTTTATTCTTACTGGTCTGTGAAATTATTTTATTTAACATTTCCAAATGAATCTATTAAGCCCTATCATAGCACCAATTTCACTCCTTTATATGTACTGACTTTGCACTATGTTTGTGTTGCCCTTGATTGCACTTCCTGAATTACAAATTATTGTCAGCTGCAAGATTTCTGTTGTCTAAGTTGTCTGTTGTCTAGGAAGATTTCTTGTATTCTTATTTATGTTTCCTATTGTTTCTGTACATAGTTTTTTCTATTTTCTGGCTCTTATAAGTATTTAATTGCCATTTTTGAAATGATCTGTAACTTCTATTATGGGCCAGTTTCTTTTCATTTTCTTGTACATATACTGGAGTACATTTGACATCTTTTTCTAGTCATTTTAAGGCATGGGTACCACCTTAATTTCAAAATAGACTTCTTAGTATTCATTTAGTATTTATTTAGTATTTATTTAGTATTTATTTAGTATTTATTTAGTATTTATTTAGTATTTATTTAGTATTTATTTAGTATTTATTTAGTATTTATTTAGTATTTATTTAGTAATATTTAGTAATATTTAGTCTTTTGTGACGATGTCAACAGGTCTAGTGAGCCAAAAAAATTTAGCCAGGCTTATATCGTGCGACAAATCATACATGGGGATATTCAATTTACGCTGGTTCCACATTGCCCTATTTTTGGACTTGACCTTCAAATGTCAATAACAAATAATAACTTATTGTAAACTTCCTTCCATAACCTCTATTGTAAGCATGAAATAAAAGCTGAGAGTTGCATTTTAGTTACGTTAACCGTATCCTCCTCCTCAGGTGCCGTGTCCAGGAACGTTGGCGATCATGGCTCTCCACAGATCTCTGTCCTTCGCTGCCCTCAGTAGTTGTAGCTCGCTCTTTGTAGACCATGCTGCAATACTGCCCATGTACTTGGTTCCTGGTCGTCCTCTGCCTCGTTTCCCATCTATCTTTCCCGTCAGCGTCAACTCCTCAAGCTCTTCTTTCCTCATTATATGTCCTAGGAAGGACAGCTGCCTTTTTCGAATGGTGGACAACAGCTTTCTCTTGCATCCTGCTCTCTTCAAAACATCTTCATTCGTAACGTGTTCTGTCCAAGAAATCCGCAGTATTCGGCGTAGAAACCACATTTCTGCAGCTTCTAGCTTCTTTTCGAGGGTTGCTGTGATGGTCCAACTTTCACTGCCGTATGTAAGCACTGGGATTACGTAACAGTTAAGGACTCGGAGCCTGGTGTTCAAGGAAATAGTTTGGTTTTTCAGTATCTTAGACATTCGCTGGAATACCCCCTTTGCTGTGGCAATTCGTTTCCGTATTTCTACCATGCATCTTCCATCTGATGTAATCATGCTGCCAAGATAATTAAACTTATCTACTTGTTAACCGTATAAGTCATTAAAAGACATTGATAGTTTTAACAAACTAGGAAGAGTTCTTTTAAGATCATTCCAATGTCAATCAATGTTCTCAGAATTAAGAAATAACATACCTCAAACTTATATACCGTAAAATGCATTTGATGTTAAGGTTGTAATCAGAAGAAATTTCTCAGTAAATAAGATAAAAAGCATTATTGCCATGCCACCAATAAGAACGCCAGGTATGTCAAACACCCAAATATAAGAAAAAATATAGAGATATTAAAACATTGATTTTAAATAAATGGTTGATGTATGCAACAAAAATGTTTTCAGGAAGAAAATCAATAGATCACGCCACATATATGTTTAGTATAAATATTAAATTGAATTCGATTTTTGAAAATTAGTCATGATATATTTATTGCTAAATAACTTTCTGTGAATATTATGTTGAAATTTTTATTTCTCCTGTTGCGACGATAATCTCTCAAGCAAACTTCTGACGTAATTGAATTCCCATTAATAAAGTAAGCTACTTTTGTCCCTAATAGGTAGCTACGTGTCTTTATGAATCAGCATTATTTAATATCCATAGCAAGTGCTTGTAAGGGTCACTTATAGTCTTGTGTATTTCTAATTGTTTTTTATGATTAACGTACTAACCTAAGGAGTATTTAATATTCTGCCTCCACCAGCTTAGATAACAACAACAAGGAAATATTTAAATAGTATTCTGTTAAAGATAACTGCAATGATTAAAAAATAAAAACTAAGCTGCACAAACGAGAAAGGATTATTTAGTGCAGAGAAAACACAAATGAACAAATCCATGAATATGAAAACAAAAATAGGTACATGGTCTTTCACAAACAGATGCAAGATAAACACCACAGAGAGACTGGACTGGGGATAAATTTGAAAATTTTATCAAGGTACCTTAATGATGATATGTTGGGGTAAGTTAGAGAAGCAGTCTCTTTCAGAGAACTAAAACCTGATATAAATGCAAAAGGAGAATGGAATAACTGCAACGCGGTGATTTAGAAACATACCTTTTCATCTCAGTAAAAATGCAAGTGTTTATGCAAAAACAATTACATGCAAAAATAATTTTACTTGGACGTTACGTGTCTCGAAATAATAAAATTTGCAAAATATAATATTTTATACAACACAGCAGGTAACTTAAAATTGTGTTCTATGCGTCTGACATACTATTTGATTGAATTGGTGTATGTGTGTTATCTTAATATGATAAAAGCAGTAGGTCATATGCATCTACAATGCAAGTGATTTATTGTTTTATCTCTGACCTATAAAGTTTCATCCAGATCACAATCAAAACATTTTCCATGACTTAAGTGATTTGGTAAAGGTGGTAGATGTTTATCTTCATAGCAATATTGAAAGTTTATCCTAGAATAATTAAATTTTTAATATTATTTATGTTTGAAATAGAGCAGATATTTCTTTGCTTATTTGTTTTTAAGTATCAACCAGCATAATACAACATTTAAAATTTGGGGTTAATATTATTAATTTTAACAATAACGTTTTTTTAACTTGTATTCAGAATGGAGTTTAGGTAGTTTATTTGAAATGTAATTTTACTGATTTCATAATTTCAATATGGCAAGTGAGCTTTAAATTTACTTCAAAGAATACTCAACCAAGCAAAAAATTGTTAAACAAGTACTTTCGGTTTTCATTACTCCTGTCTTTTTCAGCTCTTAGTAAAAGTGACCTTAACACTCCATTCACTTTATATATCACAGTATCTGTAAGAATGTGTAGAAAAATGCTGAATTATTTTTCTTAAACTGAAAATCTTAAGCATGCTTGCAACCAAATAAAACCAGGTCCAACTTTCTTTGCTTCCTTACACAGGGTAAAATATGATGATGATTATAATAATAGCAGTGAATTTTGTCGAAAATTGAATACACTAAACTGTGATAATAATTATGTTTAGGTATATTTTCCTTTTCTTCATTATTCGTTATTCCCTCCTACTTTCCAGTTGACTACGTTACACGCCTGCCTTTACAAAACTTTCTGCCTGGTCATCTTGAGGTTTCAAAGATAGGAAATTTATATTCATTAATACAGTGCTTTAACATTTCTTTATTGAGTCTTTAAATCTAACCATGAAACTTTTCTCCATTTCTCGTTATTCCCTCCTACTTCCCAGTTAACTAAGCTACACACCTGCCTTTACAAAACTTTCTACCTGGTCATCTCGGTTTCCAGGATGTCAAATGCTTATTCATTAACAAACTGTTTTTACATTTCTGGGTCGAGCCTTTATTTTCAACCAAGCGCCCTATTTGTAAATAAGAGACATTTCTTGATTTTTATGTATTAAGTAATCTTTCACCTCATATTATCTCTCAATACAATTTTGATTGTCTTGTACTTGATGTTCCAGAAATTAATTCTGTTTAATAGCTCCTCTTCGTGTAATAATAATTACCTCATTGTAGATTTGTTATCTTTACAAATAGACACTTTGATTTTGTTCAGATATTCAGGAATCTTTTCTTGTTTTCCGTTCTCACCTGTACATCCTAACATCGCCATTTTTTAAAACAGTAAAGCTTCTAATTTAAGATTTTGATATTTTCCTAATCGGACAAAGTGATATTGACATAAAAACAACTGCTTTATCATTTAAGTAGGGTAACATATCGTTAAAAAGGGCAAGTCGGTATTGGATACAAATTAAAGTTTTTGTGGTTTCAGGTAATTGGTTATTTAAAAATAATGCCAAAAGCCCCAACACGTTAAATGACTCATTTTAATATATAAAACTTCCTGAAAATGACAGGTTGATGCCTATTTAAGCTAATTATAGGTTACAAAGTAAGTATACAATTCAGTAAATAGTGAAAAATAAGCCTTAGTCTAATGTACATTAAAAGTTAAAAATATAATTAGTATCTTTAAGAAATATTTTGTATTTGTCTTTGTATTTGTATTAGGTAACGAATGTTCATACCATCGGTTTCTTTAAATAAGACGCTATCAAAACGTTATCTCACTCATTTGGTTGCCACAGAAATCAGCTAAATCAAAAATGTCTGGAAACGGAGGTGGTTCCTTATCACCATGGTACCACAGTTGAGCACAGTTATCACCACATGCAAGAAATCTTATCTAGGGAAACGTTAGTGAATAATCTGTTTGTCAGGAAAAAAGCCATCACGTCAATCAGCTATGAAGAGAGCAAGGTTAAATTTATTTCTGAAAATATTGAAGTATGTGTTACGTATTGCCGATAATATTAAAAAACTATAACATCAAGGATTCCATTTTGAAATAGAAACAAGTGTGTCATATAATGGATTCCTTACGACAGGTCACTTATGCGATATAGTAATCAAAGCGAAACGAATTTTGTTATCAGTGAGGCAACGCCTCTCTCCTCTATTGCCAATGTGAACAATTTTGTCTCAATCTGTCCCCACCATCAATCAGTATGAGGTATAAAACCAAAAAATTACCATGAATTTAAGATTTAAGTAGCAAAGTGTTAATGGTTACCTAATTCCATCCTTTGGATCGAAATGTACCCAAAAAGTTTTAAATTTATAGCTTAATAATAATTAATGAATAAATTAATTATGTCAGGTTATTTGAATCAGGTCTCGAAACCTTAGGGAAAAAAGTACTAAATGCCATTTAAATTCGGTACTTTGAAACTCACTTAATAGGTAGTTTGTATTTCTAATGATAAAATATATCTGAAAAATTTGGAGTTATAAAGATAAATATTAGTAGTATATTTCCAACTTTATTTGGTGATTTTGTGACAGAAGAATATTTTTCTGTTTTATTTTCTGTGTTGTTTTTTATTTTATACTGAAACTTGTATTCCTTTTCTTTCTTGTTTCTGCTAACCATGTCACTCCAAGGCTTCTCCTGAAAAAATAGACTATATTGGTTTATACCCAGCAGCTATAATTATTATACTAATTAACGACTTAAACTATAAAAAGGGATGCACTTAAATTCAGCTTGCTTTAGACATGTACCAGTTACCCCTAATCTTTTTCTCTTGCAGTCCATTGAGATAACAACAACTTGTAACTTATAGGAGTAGTTTTTATATAACCATACCGTAAATTCATATATTTTGTCAAAACAAAATTCTTTATGTCCTTTGCTCTCTTTCTGTAGATATCCCTCATAAGTATTCAAAATTCTAAAACAATATCTACAGAATTTTATTCTAAGCCTGACGTCTTTCTTTTACCTCAAATGGAACTGTAGATGTGATATTATTTCGATCCGTTAGATCCAGCGGAACATACAGTCGATGCAAGTTATTTATCCTTTCGTGAGTCGTAAACCATTTTCTGAGCTACGTTTCAGAATATACTTTTTTTATCGTCAGGCTAGTGGAGTAATTAGGCACAGCTATTCTGTACTTTAAATAGTGCTGACGTGCTTGGTGACAGGGATTACGTTCTTTTAAGAAGAGCTTCCATACCTATGTTGTGTTTGTTGTGTTTTTTTCCTGCAATGATGCAAGTTGTATTTCTGAAAGAGAAAAAAGATTTGCTGTTGATGTGATTACTGGGTTGTAGGGAACGGATTGTTTCTTTTATTTTGCTTTTGTTGTAATACTTATTTATTTCTCCAGAACCTTATTTTCCTAGCAATAGTTGCGAACCTTTGCGCAACAGTGCTCGGCTATTTCATAGCTTTTGATGTCATCCTTTCAAGGAGCTCTCTTATGTTCTTTTACTCTTTAACTCAAGAAACGCTTTACTTCTCCAATGTAAAGTACAGAGCAGTTGTTACAATCTAAAGTCTGTAAATTATATTGTTTCTGTCTTCAAGTGGAATTGGGTCCCTTGAATTTGAGAGTATTGTCCTAAGGGTGATTGTTATGAAAAGTGAACATTTTAAATTATGATACTTTTAATTCTACCACTTTTTAGAGAATGTGTACACATAGGCTTGAATTTCTTAAAACACTCCGTTAGTGTGACCAAAAGAGCTAACAGCTTGGATAATAGGTGGGAACAATTGCGAGGGATAATGAATTGGGTAGTATCTTTCATTGATATATGAATTCCTGCATTTCCATAAATTATTTTGCACCTAGGGTAAAAGTTTAGATAAAATATTTTTGAAAACATATTTTCAAAAATATGCTCTTAGAAAACCACTTGATCCGATGTACAAATTTTTTAATAATCAAAACTTCATTTTCTAATATTCAAAGTTGCAGTCCTTTTACAATGCTTTACCTATCCTTGAAGGTATTTTAGCGTTTTTTAGAATAATGTGCATAGTAATAGTAATTAGTATTTTTGTATCTGAAAACTTATTATTGAACTAAATCTAAAATTTTAATGCTAACCTAAGTTCATAGGGTGGATTACCACATTAAAAAACACACAGTAAAAAGATGGGATTATCTTCTCTCTTTGGCCTTACATTCAAAAGAAAAATTATAGGTAGGTTGTAGGTCATTTTTTTAACGGTAAGCATACTCTTTAAAGAATATGTGAGGAGGCAAGGATTTTCTTAATTCAAGTAAAACACTCTAATTTTAGAAAATAGTTTTTATATCTACATTTTATACTTTGTGATTTGTTTAATGTTAAAAGTTTTAAGAACGATAATCTATTAGGTTATTAAACTCTTCTCATTTCAAGGATCATTGTTTTATTATTTTCAGTGCTTATGTATTCTATTGCATATTCGATTGGTATATTGAATAAGTTATTTTTAAATGGCATGCTTTCTTTGCCGCATAGCTAAAATTTAATTTCAACAGAGTACCGATATCTTTAATGTAAATGTACCTATTAGAAGGCATGTCACTATCAGTACTCTATCAGTAATGTAAAGGAGAAATTATCTGTCAAAAACATAGATCAAGATAAGCATAATCCTCGGAAATCTTCAACTTAGTGTTGTGTAGTAAGAAGCCTATATAGATATCATGCTGTTTTAAAAGCTATTGTCCTCCTGTACATATTCAACGAACGGAAAATTGTTTAACCTTTGTCCAGGGAAACACGTACTTTATAAAAGAAAGCGGTATATTAAGTACTGTCTTTATGTTTTCTAAAGACCTGAGGATTATTGAAACCAAGTGTTTAGTGTATCATGGTTGCCTATTTTGCTGACTAAGAAATCGGATCGTACATTTATTAATTTCAGTACAGGATTTGGTATTTTGTTTTGCTAAATAAATGAACTCTATGAACGAGGAAGTATATTTGAAATTGAAATTGATTTTTAAAAAATATAGGTGAGAAAGAAGTGTAAATCACCTTTAAAAGTACTTCCAATTTTCAACGCATACAAAAGAAATTGAATTTCAATAAGTAATTGTTATTGATTCTAGAACAAACTTTGTTGGCCATACAATTCGTTTCAGCATGTTTTTAAAAGTATTTAGTGGAGAAAGAGGGTGACAATGGTTTACTTTATAAATACTTTAAAGGGCCTATTGTCAATAGGAAGGGGAAAAAATTAGTAATAAAAATAAAAATATTGACATCAAAGTTATCCAAAAATTTTTAAAGATTGTAAATTAACAAGAAAAAGAAAATGAAACAATTATGGAATGAAAAGGAAAAAAAATCATTTTTTAAAAGCTGAGAGGCAGTTGCATTATTTAGTTATATTGGTTGTGTTAATAGTAAAAGTAGAAGCAGCAACAGCAGCAGCAGTAGTAGTAATGGTAAATGTATTGGTGATGGTATACGCGGTAACAGCATTTGTGGTGGTGGTGTTAGAAGTAGTAGTAGTAGTAGTAGTAGTAGTAGTAGTAGTAATAGTAGTCGTAGCAGTCCTGAGAAGTAGTATCATATGCTCTCATATAAATTACAATAGGATGTTTGGTATATTATTGTAATGTTATTGAGAATACAAAACTTTCATCCGGTCTGAAATCAGTATACATTTATCATGTACAACATATGTTTTTCTATTTGCTTTTCATATTTGATTTGCAATAGGAAGTGTTGAAGTTAAAAGTTGATGCTTTTTAAGAATTACCGCTAAAACAATGTCCCATATGACTTAATGTGTATTTTTTATGTTTCACTTCTTTTACTCTTTTCAATTATTAGATTTTCAAGAACTGTGAAAGAAAAAAAAGGCTCCAAAGAAAGGAGGAAAGATAGAGAAAATAAAGAGGAATTAAGCCAAGACAAAACAGTTGGCGTTAAACATGAACAATATTTAAGTCGTACGATCGAGGAAAGCACTTTGGAAATATAACGTTCATTACTGCAGCCGTCTAAGTGAAAAGGACCTTAATAGTAAAAAAATTGTAACGAGGACATCGACTGTGTAGTGACGAAGACGTTTAGAGGAACACGTTACACGAGATAAACCAAATTAAGCAGCTACCAGAACAAAAATACTTAGGAATATTTCCAAAGATTACACCTATAGAAAAGACTAAGACCAGTTACAGTTTGTACAATACACAAAGGTTAAAGCTAGCAGCATGTTTTAAATCTAACAACTTCGAAACACATCTGTAAATTCTAGAATAAGGATCAGACGAGGGAATACCTGTTTAGTTCTGACAACATTACTCCATTCTAGGATGGATGGAAGAAAGTTAAAAACACAAAAAGCCCTCAGGCGTTAGGTAATTTTTGATAGGACACTAAGGACCAATCCTTCCAGATGCATAGTTACCAACACATGAAACAACTTTAAAAAAAGCAACTTCACCAGATTCACATCAAGGTAAAAGCCCATAAATTATGGAGAAGATAAGGACTCAGCTTTCTATTGAATGATATCAGCTGCGTTATTTCAGCATTAAAAAAAGCAGTTACACCTTTCCCTTAATTTTTGACAACCTGAAAGTGTTTAAGTCTGCGCAAATTTGCCTTGATTTTGTTAAGGTATCTTTTGGCCAGTGCCATAATACAAGATAATTAGCATATTTGCTGATAAAATGAATCAATTTACAAGGAATATTACTGAGGTAAAAAAGTAAATGTTACCAAGAATATAACCTTGGAAAACACCAGCATTAATTGAATACTAATCAACTTTATTTTCATCTAGTGTATGAAAGTTTCCTGTTAAACTCTTTAGATTTATTTGTATTGCTTTTGCTTTTTACAGGTGGTCAAATTTAATAGTGTTTTCTACATTTATTACACGATAATGAGATTATATAGTTAAGAGGTTAAGAAATCTTGCAATTCTTCTCAATATCCTCCATTTAGTGCAACAAATAAAAAGTTTTTGAAAGTACTGCAACAGAAATAGACTTTTTTAAAGGATATATTTGCCTTTCTAAATACAGGTAACGTTTGTTGCTATTTCAGAGGCTTTTTTATCCCTATAGAGATACATGAAAGTATGCGTTTCTGTCGCTAATGTTGATACCAAAGTAAGAAATCTCAAAAAAACACTATTCAGACTACCTAAAGGTATTTTTCGTAACCGTAGTTTTTAACTGTTCTTCTTTGATTTGCTTTAACCCATTCTTTTTTTTTTCTTCAGTAATATTTAACGATCACTTATTAAAGTATGTAAAGAATTATAAACACAAAAATAACGTACTCAGACTTTGGAGGTTTAAAAAGTAATGTGGATTAGAAGTATTTTTGAAGGTCTTGAAATATAGGTAAAATAGAGACAATATAAATCGGAATACCTCTGAGTGATTGTAAGGACTCTGCTTTTGATACGTTAGTGTGTTCTAAGTTTTTTATTAAAATAAACATATACAATACTTATGTGTACTTTACATGTTTTGAGCTATTCGTAAAATAAAGATTACTGTAAACAAGCTATTTAAACAAAGCGTATAAAAGGTTCTCTCTTATGGACCAAAACCTTGACGTGGTAAGAGAGCTTGTGAGTCTCAATGACTCTGAGAGCTGTGCCAGCGGGAGTTTCACTCCTGGTAACCCTTCTCAAGCCGGACAGGTCAAAGGAGAGAGGCAGGACAAATTTTGGTCCATAAACCCAATAGCGACTGTCCGGCAACCGGCGGCTATTGGCAAGGTTAGCAGTAGCGACTGACTGATAATCGGCGGCTACACCCATGAGCTACTGTTTCGTTGAGAACGCAGGGCATGGTTGGACAGAAGTGCAGAGAAGTGAAGGAAGAGTGGATAAACAACCAATGTGCAGAAATCATACATAAGAAAGTCAACATCCTTATTGGTAAGAAAACATGCACTGCAAGTGGGTGCATTAAAGCAAAAGACGGATCCTTATTGATGGAAAAAGAAGCACACACAGAAAGATGGGCAGAACACATCGAATAACTCTTCATGGACGAAAGAGGAGAAAAACCCATCATTCGAAAGCCTATGGAAGGACCGGAAATCCTAAAAAGCGAAGTCAAAGCAGCCATTAGTAAGATGAAGAGAAAAAAGGCTGTAGGAGCAGACAGCACCTGCATCGAAATGATACAAGCACATGATGAATTCGGGATTGAAAAAGTAACAGACCCCGTGAATGCTATTTATGACAGCAGAGAAATTCCACCAGATATGTCCAAATCAATTTTTATTGCCCTCCCCAAGAAGCCAGGTGCAACAAAATGTGAACTCCATCGAAACATTAGTCTAATGAGCCACACAAGCAAAGTCTTAATGGAAGTAATTATAGGAAGAATTCGTAGAATATCAAGACCAGAAATAGGCAGAGAACAGTTTTGATTTGTGCAAGATGCAGGTATCCGAAATGCCATCTTTACTATGAGAATGTTTTGTGAAAGTGCCATCGAAATGCAGCAAGAAATCTATCTATGCTTTATTGACTACAGTAAGACTTTCGACAAAGTGAAGCATGAAACACTACTGGAAATGTTGCAATCTTTAGGCATGGACGGGAAGGATATTAGAATCTTGAGAAACTGTACTGGGAGCAAGCAGCTGCAGTTAGGGTACAAAACCAGATTGGAAGATACAGCAATATAAAGAGAGGAGTAAGACAAGGATGTTTTTGTCTCCAGACCTATTTAATTTGTACAGTGAGCAAATAATGAGAACCATCAAAAAGGAGAATGGATTTGTCATCGGCGGATTAAACATGAAAAACATCAGGTACGCGGATGACACTACCCTCATTGCAGATTCATCACAGAAGCTTCAACAAATCCTAAACATTGTGAAAGAAGAAAGTGCGCGAAAAGGGTTGAGCATCAACAGAAAAAAAAAGTTTTATATGACAATAAGCAAAAAGAAACAAATAAATTGTACCTTGAAAATTGACGATGAGCAGATAGAACAGGTGAACAAGTTCAACCAACTATCTTGGAATTACGCTCACCTCAGATGGCAGAAGTGTAACAGAGATACGGAAAAGGATAGCTATGGCAAAAGAGTCTTTTGAACGTTTGTCAAAGATCTTGAAGTGTCGAAGAATGTCAATGGACACACGGTTGAGAGTACTCGAATGTTATGTCTTCCCGATCCTGATGTACGGTTGTGAAAGCTGGACGGTCAATCCAGAAATAGAAAAGAAATTGAAAGCGACTGAAATGTGGATTCTATGCAGAATGCTGAGAATCTCTTGGACAGAACACGTTAGCAATGAGGAAGTTTTAAAAAGAGCAAATTACAGCAGAAGACTCCTGGGAATCATCAAAAAGAGACAGTTATCGTTCTTAGGTCATGCAATGAGGAAAGAAGGACTAGAAAATCTGGCACTCACTGGAAAAGTTTGTAGAAAAAGAGGGAAACGAATACCAAGGCTAACGTTCATAAAGAGCCTATCTGCATGGACCAAAGGTGAGGAGAGTGAAATTTTGAGAAAGTCGAAGGACAGNGGGAATCATCAAAATGAGACAGTATCGTTCTTAGGTCATGCAATGAGGAAAGAAGGACTAGAAAATCTGGCACTCACTGGAAAAGTTTGTAGAAAAAGAGGGAAACGAATACCAAGGCTAACGTTCATAAAGAGCCTATCTGCATGGACCAAAGTTGAGGAGAGTGAAATTTTGAGAAAGTCGAAGGACAGGTTCAAGTGGAGAAGCATGACCGCCGACGTTCTGAGGAGGAGGAGATATAGAAGGTTACTAATGTTGCCTTTTTCTTTGCTTTTACTTACATGGTGTCATGCTGTTCTGCTGCTAAATCGGAGACCCTAAAAATATCACGGTTAAGTATTGTTTTTAAGCAAAACTGATACCATGATTAAATCGTTTATGATAAGAGCTTTGAAAGTGCTTTGGAATTATTTAGTGTTATTTTTGAACTCATGATTACTATGAAAGGGAAGTAACCCAAATAATATTATTGCATAACACATTAAATTCAATTTTCTAAAATAAAAATAACAAACATTACAGAGAGCCTATGAATCAATTTTCAATGCAGCATACTTTAGTTATCTTAAATTAATTTTCACAGAATTGATAATTTCTGTAATTTTTTTTGTTTGGGAGTGGTCTTCTCTCTTGTTGAGGATTACTTGCTGCTACTTTTCCATTATCGGATTTTAAGAGTTTCTTGATCAAGTTCAGAAATGTGTTAAGTTAATAAGTCCAAATCTTCCTGCTGCACTGTAGCTTTTTGCTCATAAAAGAAACGTTGCTTATCTTAGCTTTTTCAAATGTCATCAAGGGAAGTGTACTTGTAAGCTTTCTTCATTGATACCAATTCAGTTTAGTACATCTCGTGTGATTCGTTTTTCGTTTCCATTCTCCTACAGTGTCGCTTCTTGTTAAATTTTTTTTCATGATTGTGTTCTTCCCTGTCCAAAATTGAGAAACCTTTAAGGTTTCGTATAGAAAAAATGTCAGTTTTTTATCTCATGTATAATTTTTTTTACCTTTAGTTCTTGTTTTTTATGAAATATACATTGAAAGCTGAAGGGGGAGGGGGAGGATGTCAAGTAGGAATCTCGGAATAGCAAAGTGGAACTGTACGGGCATTATCCGGACAAGTAGAAGTAAGCAATGCATCACAGAACTTGAGACTAGCTGGAAATTGTCACCATCAATCATAATTCTCTGCCAATAAACTCCTTCTGTTGCAACCTTTCCAGGAAATGGAATACAACAGTAAAGCGAAACACGAGTTGTGAACACTTAAGAGGTAAGAGTACTTATGAGTGATAAATATGTCTGGAGATTCCATGTTTCTCTACGTTGGGCGACCTAATACTAGTAGTACTAGTACTTGTGGTAGAAGTAGTAATAGTAGTACTAATAATAGTAGTAGTAATAGAAGTAGTAGAAGTTATTAGTTTCATCTATATGTTCATAAATCTGGTTGTGATTTTCTCATCCCTATCATATATATTTGTTCTTTGCATTGTTTTATGTATGTACTACAGAATTGTGGTCTTTGTGAACTAAGATTTTACCCCAGCCATAATCAATCTGTCAAAAACATATAAGAAAAGTTTGAGATTTTTTTTTTCAACTAGTGCCTCTCTCAGTGTTTCTATACAATGAACAGAAGTATAAGTGCATTATCGTAATGTCTTGTTTACGTACCGACAACTTTCGGCTGCTCGTCTTTGAATGCAATTAGCAAGTTCCATGCAACATTTCTAAAAATGGTTCGAAGGCTGAGAAGATTGTAAATAATGACATGTGTCAGGAAATCTTATATATAGATCTGGGATATGTTTCCATTCATTATTGATTCTCTTATATCTCCAGTAGTTTAACGAGTGTTTGTTTATTGTTAATTAAGGTGTGGGGCCAAAACCTGACCCAATCACAAATAAATTTCTTGACGTTGTGTCCTTTTACAAAAAAATGAAGCAGACAGGAGAAAAAAATGAAAATCCAAAAGGTCAAAACTGCATTACCATCATTTCGGTTTCAGGTTTACTGTGACCATATACCTCTGTATTATATCAGAGGTAAATGGCCACATTTGGAGGTCAAATAGTATCCAAACTGTATTACAATCACCTTTGTTTAAGGTCAACTGTGACCATTTACTTCAGTATTATATGAGAGGTAAATGGTCACAGTTAGAGAAAAAATAATTGAGATCCGAAGGGTTTAAACTGTCTTACCATCACCTTTCATTAAGGTCAACCGTGACCATTTTCCTCTGCATTATGTCAGAGGTCAATGACCACAGTTAAAAAAAATAATCGAGATCTAAAGGGTTTAAACTATGTTACCATCACCTTTGTTTAAGGTCAACTTTGGCCATTTACCTCTGCATTATGTCAGAGGTCAATGACCACAGTTAAAAAAATAATCGAGATCTAAAGGGTTTAAACTATGTTACCATCACCTTTGTTTAAGGTCAACTTTGGCCATTTACCTCTGCATTATGTCAGAGGTCAATGACCACAGTTAAAAAAAATAATCGAGATCTAAAGGGTTTAAACTATGTTACCATCACCTTTGTTTAAGGTCAACTTTGGCCATTTTCCTCTGCATTATGTCAGAGGTCAATGACCACAGTTAAAAAAAATAATCGAGATCTAAAGGGTTTAAACTATGTTACCATCACCTTTGTTTAAGGTCAACTTTGGCCATTTTCCTCTGCATTATGTCAGAGGTCAATGATCACAGTTAAAAAAAATAATCGAGATCTAAAGGGTTTAAACTATGTTACCATCACCTTTGTTTAAGGTCAACTTTGGCCATTTACCTCTGCATTATGTCAGGTAGACTATAAATTTTACCACAAACGCTATTCCCTTTCTTGAACTTCCGATTAAGTTAAACCATTTTTAGTTTAGAAAATCATTTCTTCCTCTGCCATTGCTGAAGAGATTAAAGGAAAAATATACCATTTTAATGTGAAGGTCAAGGTTAAAATTATGATAGCTTTACTGTACTATTTCAAGGAAAAATGGCAAAAAGAGTATTGTCTTTCATTTTGTTTTCACATGCTATAAATGGGAAAACTAATTTCGTATCTCACCCATAAAAAGTTCTGCGGTAAAATGTTTTAAAGCTTTTATTACTTTGCATTAACAAAGTAGGAGTTTTTTACTCTATAAATATGTTACATGTTACAAATTACAATCCAAGTGTAAATATCTTTTGGTAATGAAAATTAAAGAGATGATGTTAAAGTCATGTTTTAAAACTTCACTATTATAATAGGTAACAAACAGTAAAGGAAAATGGATTAGGGAAAGGGAAAAAATCCACAATATGCCTGATATGTACGCTGGTAATTTGATGGCATCTAAATTTGCTAATTGTTCCCCCGTAACATTTAAACAGGATGTTTCCATCCTTCTGTCTGTGTACCAATTTCTGAGTTTGGTCGTTGAGAACCGGAGAAGACTCAATCATTATCAATAAGGCCAAATGAAGCTCTCTTATGTTTCCAGATATATTTTTTTTTAAAAAAAGGTTTCAAATAAATTTACACAATACATGTATTTTCTTAGTAAAAGGTGGCAAGTCAAGTTTCTTGCTGTAATTTAATATTACAATATATTTTTCTTCTACGGGTCTAATTAGTTAAGAGCTTTAAAGTTATAAATACCAACCTTGTTTTATAATTGGTAGGAATTTTATCAACATTTATTTGATTATTAGATTCAGATTATCTGTAAATATATTTCATACAAAAGCAACAATATTAGTAAATTCTTTGGTTGTATGTAAAAACCTGTAGACAAAACAAACAAATGTAGAAAAGAAAGAAAATATGGCTAGCCAATACTTAAAAACAAATAAGCAACCCCTCTCTGTCATTTCATTATCAGAACGATTATATAGTTATATATCTGTTTCTTCTTTAAACGAAGTATAAATGAAAAAGTTTATGTGAACTGATTTAGGAAAAAAGCAGAACTCTTTGACCATCTGATAAAACTAATAAAATAAGACCTTGTATTGCAACCGTGGGAGACAACTTAATTGAGTTGAAAGTGTAAACAACTAGTGACTCAACACTCTCTTTTTTCATTAAAGCTTATAAAAACATCAAAATTGTAGGTAGGGTGGGGCTTAAAAACTATTAATTTGCCTAAAATCATCGGTGATATTGATGTCAGTAAGCATTATTAATAAAAATTTAGCAAACATATATCGTTTCTGAGTAAACAAATCCCTGTCGGTTTTGCACTAAATGATTTACAAGCAGATTTTATTAACCACAATAGACAGACACCATGGGTTTAATTAAACATTAAAGCTTTTTTATATTATTTTTTTCTAGGTTATCTATTAAAGGAATGAAATAACGAAACTAAAAATAAATCATTTTCAATATACCAAAACGCTTGATAGTGTAAAATACGAATATGACATACTCCCCGGTGATTTCTCCCTTAATAAGGACTTCTAACTTTTATTTATATGTCTTACTTTGTCTTAAGTTTAAAGCGTGATTGTTTACTAAGATTAATATTCAAATATCAAAAAAGACTTTTTTTATTTTGGTTCCCGATCAGTCTTTTACAAACATCATTACAAACCCAGACAGGCCTCATAGCATTTATTCAGTTTCTTCTTTGTACATCCAAACTCAAACACAGTTAACAAGTATCAAATTACTTATACAGGTGAACTTCTATTATCTGATCAAGAGGGGTGGGAAGCAATTTGTTCAGATAACTGATTGTTCGGATAACTGATTATACGTAAACAAACGACACCTTTCTCGATAAACGTTCATGTTCATGTATTTACGTTAGAACAGACGTTTACAAATGTATTTACATGTCTGTGTATGTGTAAGCTGCTGGAGACCAAGTGAGTAGGCTTCACCGGGAATATCTCTCCCAACTACAGGGGCGTCGAAGAAGCACATTTCCTGGTTGGATTTTTAAAAAAATTTCTCCAAATCGACGACGAACCAGATTCAAAATCACATGAACGACGAGATCGATTTCNCCAAGTGAGTAGGCTTCACCGGGAATATCTCTCCCAACTACAGGGGCGTCGAAGAAGCACATTTCCTGGTTGGATTTTTAAAAAAATTTCTCCAAATCGACGACGAACCAGATTCAAAATCACATGAACGACGAGATCGATTTCTTCAATGGTACGGAAGAACAGCTTGAATCGAAGGCTATTCGTTACTAACAAGTCAGAAAAACCTGGCTAATCAGCATCCAGGCATCACCACGTGGAGGTTGCCTTCATGTATTTCGCTTGACGTAACCTAAGACGTAGCACAAGCTTTGTACTCGAGTGTGGAGCTACGCAAAGTATGTCTTCGCAAATATTTACCT
Organism: Morbakka virulenta; assembly: GCA_003991215.1. Classification (NCBI taxonomy): domain Eukaryota; kingdom Metazoa; phylum Cnidaria; class Cubozoa; order Carybdeida; family Carukiidae; genus Morbakka; species Morbakka virulenta. The sequence continues at coordinate 1,000,133 of RDPX01000151.1, forward strand.
GGACCGGAAGATCTTGTTTGAATGATGCGAAATTCGGATAATCGGTGTTCGGATAATGGATGCTCGAATAATCGAGGTTCAGCTGTATCAAATTCTTCTTGATTTCCTAAGCTAAGTTTTGGTTTAAATGTAAATGATGAGACATTAGCAAACAGTGAAAAACGCCTGAAAAGTTCAAGAATAAAGTCATCTAGTGTTACAGATACGTGGTAATTACAATAAGCCACAACCTTTGTAATATCACTGAAGTTGTATTAGCACAAGCTGGAATCAAAAGAGCGAAATACAACGTCAACAGAAAGTGAAAGAGAGAACAGCTTTCTGTAACTTAAAGATTGGAAAGAATTGGATAGCATATAGGAAAATAAGTTCGGATGAACTGAAAATGTAAGCGAAAATGTACACTGGCCTGAAGGCAGACCTAAAAAAGAAAGCCGAAAATCTGTATACTTGGCATCTATTGCTGAACATCGACATGCTACGACATGCTATACGCTATACTAGAAAACAAAAAATCCTTATTATTATTGAAACAGTATACTGTACTATATTCCTGATTTTAACTTTATAATGCCTATCTGGAATAGAATACTAACTTTTAAATTGTTATTTGGTGAAGTATTTTTATAGGCATCGGTGTTACTTAGGGTCCAAATTGCATTTCGTTTAATTACTATAGTTTACCCTTGATGTTTTAAAGCCTGAAACCATGCCCATGATTTTACAAAAACACCCTTCAAAACACCCCCACATCCTTACTTAACTCCTTAGTTATCTTCTTACATACAAACTGGCCAAGTATATTTGCCTAACGTTTTTTATACATACCCTTGACCACCTGATTTTGCTATTAATTATCTTCAATGAGGCGAGCTTCTGCCCTGCTTTTTATTTTATATCGACGTACATACTTTTCTTTTATACTTATTTCATTAACTTAGGTTTAAAATTTTGCCTTTTACAATGTCACCAGTATCTGCCAGATAATAATAATAATAATAATAATAATAATAATAATAATAATAATAATAATAAAAACCAAGAAAAAGCCTTGTGTGTCTTATGCTACAGTTTTTTTTACTAATAAATCTATTTATTGATAAATCTTAAAAGATATTTCTCGTGATGTTGAAAAGGATGGGTTTTTCACTCTCCAGGCATAACTGTGATTGCTAGGGAAATAAAAAAATAATTGTATCTTTGACACTGTGTTTGCGATATTGTCTTTACACAGCTTGATGCCCTGCAGAGAAAATGCTTAAAAATCAATCATACTGTGATTCAAAGAGATTTCGTTGTAAACCTTCGCCCCATGACATACCATGATAACACTAATGAATATTTATTAGAAATGTTAAGATTAGTCAAAACGAAGTTTATTAACATTTATAGTTGGCTCGTTGTTCTCACAGAAACTTGTCCTTTGCGACAGAAAGCGCCAAGGTTGATAAAATATACAGACACGAGATTACAGAGAAAACAAAGTGGCCCATGGTCTGTTTTCCGCATTTTAGATACTTGGGATATCAGCTGCTTAGATAATATGGTATAACCGTCAAAAGATGGGATCAACTACGAACGAAAGCTAGTATTACATCGGATAGCGTTGGCAAGGTAACTTCTATCTGTTTTTGACAGAGTTATTACTTACGTCGATAGAAAAACAGTCATAGTGAGTACTCAGCTTCTTCTACTAAGAATTAAGCCTCTATCTAAACAACCAGGGTTCGAGGAAACATTGAAATATAATATATCTTTGCAGCAGTTTTCTCTGTATTGGAAAAAAGATACTCTGCATCACAAAATAAACAAAATTACTATCATTGAGAATGGAAAACGATTATCACATAGCGTCGTGCATGGTAAATTATAATAATATTTTACTTCCTTCAGTTCATTTCACAGTATACCAAGTTTTTAAAAGAGAAAATTATGCTGAAGCAATAAAAAGGGGTTATCTTTGTAAGAAATTGAAATGAAAATGTGTTAAATGGAAAAAAACTTGTTTATCCCGTCAATTTGAAAGTGCGAGTATAAATAATTTTACTTCATTTATGTAATTTGTGACTAACATAAAAAGCAAATATTTTGGGTCAAGGAATGTACCATTGTAATCTAAAGAAAAGAGTGTACCCGGTTACTTTCTCCCATCGTACTTTCCGAGACGAGCAAAGAGACAATAAAGTAAGTCTTTTCAGCTAAAGAATGTCCCATTGTCTTCTCAAGAAAAAAATGTTTCCGTTTATTTTCTCCCGTCATGCTTTGCGATAAGAGCAAAGCATTTAAATCTTATTTATTAACATAATAACTCGTGTTTGGTTAAGAGAATGTTGAACGGTGGTACTGACAGATAGGAAGCGTCAGTTTGTTCTTCGGTTATGCATTTGCAGACACTGTAGCTGAACAAAGTTTTGTTTTAAATGTCGAATAAGAGACTGACAAAATATGAAAGGACGTTTAGTTAAACTTTACTTTGGCATTGATTAAAATTTGAATAAGTTACGAATAGCCAAGAAAGTACATCGAAAAAAAATTAACATGAATACAGCAATAAGTGAAACACTATTCTTGTATCTTCATTAAAATGGTCCTCTATAATAACATTCTTACTTTTCAGTTGTCATGGCTTCTCTCGACAATAATGTTCAACATTAATTACCTTGCTTAAAAGGGTAAAGCAATGCCACTGGCAATAATTTAGCCTTTTAAGCTCACTTCCAAAATGAGGAGGAGAAAATGGAAAAGGATATGTCTGATGATGATAAGAGGTGCAGTGAAGTTGTCTACTCATATTACATGATCGTATTCTTTGTTCTGCTGTTTTATGTGATAGAGCATTGTCATACAAAAAAATTGAAATTATCCTTTTTTTCTCATTCCATTTTTGCTCTAAGCCTTCCCAAGGTATACCTAAGGGTCATTGTTTCTCCTCTTGAAGACAATTTTTGTACAGCAGACCACTTTTTTAGCTAGAATTTATATTGAATGAAAACAAGGCTAGGTACACAATATTATTCTTCAGCGTGTCCTTGACAGTCACAGTTGGTTTGGCCAATGTTTGGCGGTGTAGATAACAGCTAGTGTTGCTTCGTGGAGGTCCTCTGGTTAGCAGTTTAGGGCGATTATGAGGCTAAATAGGTGTTGCATAGTCTGGATTTGGCCGCAGATGCAGAGGTCTGAGGTCGTAAAAAGACTTTCTGGATGCCATGCACCTGCCATGTCCCACTCGTAGACGTTTCAGTGCTCTCCATGTGGGCCATGTCTCACTGCTACCAGACACTATGCTTTCTGTGGGTTCGATTCCTCCCGACTGCCAGGTTCGTCAACCAGGGCATCCCATTGCTCACACCACATTTGTTCTCGTTTCACTGATTTAGGCACGTTGAGAGGAGTCTCCGAATCTAGAAAACTATTGCGAGATGAAAGGCGCTTTCTAGGCTGTTTGTGTTGGAAAAGGTTATGCCTGATATCAGTCTCCTGTCTCCGGCGCTGTTCCATGTCGTAAGTCGTAATTAATTTCATGTCATTTCCAGAAACCTTCGTTTCAGGAGCTACTTCATCGTATTCAAGTATTAAAGTAAGGTGAACATGCCTCTGAAAAAGACAAGTTGGTTGTATCATTTTTTCTACCATCTACAGAAATATACCTTGCAATGACCAGCTTCTCAATAACTCATACTGTATCATATTATCCTATCGCAGCTCGTAATAGTGTCATCATCAATCTACCGGGGGAAAAAATCTAATATTTCAAGCCTATAAAAGAGAGATACATTAAGAAGTTTCTCCTTTCCAAAGGATATAATGTTAAGAGGTCTTGAGACAATTACACAGAAGCACTAAAGCCAGCTATTAAACAAAATGGAACATTTGAAACAAATAAGCCTACCCTGTGTCTAAAATACCAGAGAGTACTCTTCCACAATAAAATATCCTGTATTCCTTCTCCACAACAGTCAAATTAGAGAAGATGCTGTTAAATCCAGAGAAACCGGTCCTACTTGAGGAGAGCAAAATTATAGTTGATAAGCTACATTGAAAGAACTGCTCTGCCTACTATATTAGTAAACCAAAGCTTTTCCTGGTGTAAAGGGAAAGATGATTAAAAAGATGACACTGTGACTCATGAAATAGCGGAGTACCCCTGAATACAATATCATATCTTTGAGAAAGAAAAATTAAGACATTGTAAACAACAGCAGCATATAAAAGAAACAATCCATATCTTGCAGCAGATGAATTACATCGACAGTATATCTTGCACTCTCCCAGAAGTATGAACTTCATCACTTAAAAAAACAAATAACAAACACGAGATCGGACGCCACCACTCCATTAAACAGCTTAATTTATACTGTCTAAAGATATACAAAAGCGTGATTAGACCTGTACTTCTATTTAGCTTGGAGGTGGTGGCTCTGAGGAAGGCGGATGAGCGAAGTTTGGAAAGCACTAAGATGCGAATGCTTAGATGGATATATGGAATCTCCCTACATAAACACAGAACAAATGTTCTCATTTGTTCTGCGGTTATGTAGTTTGCTTATGTAAATTTGTGAAGGTGGCAAGTAGTAAGGACAAAGCCAGAGAAGTCAGGCTCAGGTGGCATGGGCATGTCATGAGGAGAAAAGTAGGAGAGGTGCTGAAAGATGTGTGGGAAGCTCCGGTAACTGGAAGGAGAAGAAGGAGCAGGAAAAAGATCAATCTATAGAGTGTAATCAAGAGAGGCATGGAAACAGTGGGACTAAGGGAAGGCGCGTGAGAGGAAACAGGAAGTTGGAAAATGCAGTGTCGAGCGGCCCAACCGAGGTAGCATTGGAAAAAGGCCGAAAAGAAGAAAAGGAAAAAGAAGAAGAAGAAGAAGAAGATTTATTCTGTCTCCACTTATATCAGTATTGTAGAAATACAAAAGAGTTATACTTGGTTACTTTAGTAGATTGAAAATGGAAAAACTATCACTCGAAAAGTAAATCGAAATGGCTTACGAGTCATTACATGGTAAATCTCCTATATCTATTTTTATTCACTGCACTATTTAACTCGAGAATTCAAAGGTGTTAAACAAAATGGATATTTTTGCATATCTTTTTGACTAAATATATCTCTCCTTATTTCTCAGAAAAAAACAGTATACTCTCTTTAGTTTAGACAAGACAAAAAGACGATTTCACATGATCTACGAGACTTCTTAATGGGTGGTATGCAAGAATTGTTCAAATAGAAAGAATTTATTATACTATCTGGTTGAAAGCTTGCAAAGAGGAGAACATTTTTCCAGATAAAAAGAGATCTGCTAAACAAATGTCTGATGTTATTTGAAGCTCAACAATTAAAAATAAATAAATTATATATTAAATTATATTATATATATATTATATAATATATATTAAATAATTAAAATAAGTTCGTGTTTTGCTTTACTAGCCTTGAATGCAACTGCAAAGAGAATATTGTTTTGTTATTTCATACATTTTGATCATAAATCGGATCTTGTAACGTAAAAAAATTACTAAGTTTAAAAATTAAAAATAAAAAAAATGCTTGTGTTTGTTGCTCGTTAAAATTGGACTATGAAGGTTCACAAAATTAAAAAGTACCCCAAGCACTCAAAAAAATCGTAACCAATAAATCATTTTACAATTGAAATTGAAATTCTTTTCTAAAATACAAAAAAGTATACCAGGAACAGCAACTATGAATATTACGGTACGTAGACCAGGAACCCATTTCGAATTTCGAATTTAATGAGAGTGAAGTGGGTCAAACAGGGTATAAAAAGTCACTGAACACCTTACCTTTGGCTTTAAAAGTTAGGAAACATGGAGGAGAGGGCTGCAATTTTCCATTTTCTTCTAGAAATAGAAAATACAAAAATAAAACATCTATTTTTTTTAATCCCCTGACTATATCTTCCATAAACATAAGGCAGTTCCTATTTAGCCGTCAGACGGCTTAGCATGTCGAATCCTATTTTACCGTCAGTGACTGGAAACTCTATTGTTCCTATTGTTCATAACCCTAAGCCTGATTTTGTCATTTAAAATTCGCCTGCCGAGTAATTAATGAAGATTTTGCATGCCAGTAGTTATTTTGAGAAAAAAAGTCAATAAAATTTAGAAAACACTTTTGAATATTAGAATAGTTTTTAAAATTTGTGATAAAAAGTTACCATCAAAGAGCAATTTTAAGTTTCTTAACTTATCCCTTTATTTACATGTTCAGATTTTTTTTATTGGTTTTCTTCTTACTAAATCTAAAGAAGATAGAATTAAATAATTACTTACACCAGGTCTTTACCATGACTATTCTTTTAAACACAAAAGCAATATTTAAGTTTTAGAAAAATTGGCATTGACTACAAAACACATTAGTTCGTAAATTTTGATATACTTAAAAGAGATAGATTCATGTTAATTTGATCCCCTTTGATACAGAAGGGATTCTTTTGTACAGGATTTGATTCATATGGTATTGTCAGCAGGGTTTTTGAAGCTTGGAAATCAGCAGCGGCAGCAATGTTATTTGCCACAGTACAGCCGTATAAAGCTATCAGTATCCAAATTGTTCTCAAAGAGTGTTTAGAAAAAAAAGTAACACTTATCAATTATTATTTATTGTTCATGTGCTTTCTGCCTGATTGACTATTAGATATCACATGTCAGATTCAGATTCAAGTAGAATTGTTTATTGATCTAAATGTTCTATTTATTTTTTATTTTTTGTCAATCTCGCTTTCTAGATATAAAATTGATCAACTACTGCCATAGGTTGTACAGAAATCAGATGGGGGGACACAATCAATTTTTGAAGCCAGAGTTTACACCATCTTAAAGGGGCTGGTTAATAAAGTTTTACTGAGGTCTGTGACATTCGAAATTGTGTTGTACTCTGACCTTATTTTTGACAAAGGCATAACAGAAAGGTCAGAAAAAGTCATTCTCGTGGACGACCATTGTTTTTTAATCATCGATAAAGGATTTATTGTTTAAAATTAATTGAAAAATTTACAGAAACCCATGCCATTCTACTCTTTTTAAAGCCTGAATGCAAGCAACGTAGGAGAATAACATTGCAAAAAGATGTTGACATGGTCAAATTATATGTTGATGGAACAATTCATTGAATTAAAGAACATCATTTATTTGACCGAATCATACAACCAAACCTTGACAGCCTTATCTTAAAGGAAGTTTGAAACAACTGAGTTGCACTAAGCTTCAATAAAGGCAATAATATTTGTTTTTTAAGATTTCGGGGGAAAAAAATATATGACATAAAGAACACTAGGTTTCTAGTTCACTGTACAGTAAAAGTGTCATGAGCAAAATGAATAAAGTGAATGGGGTAATTACTGTCACAAATCAGTATGAAATCTCACCACTTTACTCGATCCAGTCCCTATTGTCATGGAATTTAATACAATCACAAATTAATTGTTTTCATATGAAATGCTTACTTTTGTTTTACTAAATATATCATTCCAATAAAAGATGTGGCTTGTAGACATATAATTTCCATCCCAACAAATTGTCCATGCCAAGTTATCGACTTGTCAAACATTTGTTAATCAAGGGTGCAAAGTAACTATAATCCACATTATCTGTTGTATCTACATATGCCTCTGAGAAATATATTATCATTGATATTGTCGGTTAAATAATCGACTAGGGTAATTTTTGAAAATAATCCTTCCCTGATTATACCTGTTTAAAGCAGTATGAAGATGTGAGTCCATATTGCCCTAACCTATGGGCAACTTCTTAAAAATACGTTGTTTGACTTCAATGGGGAATAGTGAAACGTTTAGGCTAGTAGCAAATTTTGATTGTACATTCCATAGAACTTTCCAAACTGGATTATAATATTTGGTTTTACATATTGATTAAGATTCATCTTTTCCTTTTTGTGACCATTTATTCTTTTTTGCATTTTCTACTGGCTTTCCAAATGTAATAATTCTAGAGCCTTAGTTTTTATCCCTCTTGTGTTTAAAAGAAATTGATATTCCAGTAAAAACGATGTGACAATGACTAAAGTTTAAACAATTTTTGAAACTGGAAAATTGTGTTGATAAGGTTAAATGTATGGTTACATATACCTTTGTCATCTGTTTAGCTGCATAGCTGTCTAATGTAACGACTGGTTTGATTTTGTCACGTCATGGAAAGAAAAGCAAGAAAAGTTAAATAGCTAATTACATTCAATACTACTGTTCAGCTGTTGATCACCCAGACTGGAATTGTGACAAAACAATAAATATATTATGATCATTGATTGATAAAAATTGACATGCGAGAAAAAATGCATCATTTTATTGATTAATACTAGAAAGTTTGCTAATATATACCGTTGTATACCGTTATATACCGTTTTATACCCACTCTGGAAGTCAAACCAATACAGTAGTAGCACCACGATTCAAATGTATAACAGCAAGGCAATGTCCGTGCTACTCTGTGGAGGAGAGATTCAGAAATTAAATGAAAATTATTTCACCAGATTGGAAATATTTCAGATAAAATGTCTGAAAAGGATTCTCCATATCTTCTGGCCCATAAAAATTACACACAACGAGCTCTATCTTAAGATGAAGACCAGTCCAGTAGGAGAGATCATGAGGTACAAGAGATGGAGATGGATTGGACACAAGCCACAAAATGGTAGCTGCAGAGTTAAATTTAACATGGACAACAGAGGGAAAAGGAAAGAGAGGACGCCCGCAAGCAACATGGCGGAAGAGTGCGGAAGCAGAACGAAATGACCTGTCATGGCAAACATGGAACGAAGTTGGGAACATAGCAAAAGACAGAGAGAGATGGCGGAAGATGCTGTCAAGCCTTATGAGCCGCCCAGGTCTCGAAGAGGATAAGAAAGTAGTAAGTATATTATTGCTAATCTATTTTTCGACCCATTATCAGAAAGTATATTAAAAAATGTTCTTATATATTTAATGTAAAAACAAAAACAATCAACAAAAGTTTGGTTAACATTTATATTTACCTATCGCTTATCGTTATATCAAACTTAGTTAATTGATCAGTATTAATTATTGTAGGCTTAGCAGTGTTAGTAAATTTTCTGAATGAATGACATTTTTATGGATTTGTTATATTACTCTTATTCCTTTAATTTAAACAAGAAAGCAAAAAAAAAAAAATTCAGTATTTTCATATTGAAGATCCTTTAGCAATTTATATCTAAACACAATAATTACTAAGACATATGTTATAAATCAAAAGTAACAGGATTAATGAAAAATAGGAAGTATGGTTAATGGCATACACTGTACAAAGCGCAAACAACAGAAATTATAGCTAATATTTTGAGCCTGCCAAAAACTTTGCAGCAAATTCTATTTCATAGTACGTTGGCCTGATGTCCAAGCCCTAGAAATGTCAATGGCCCTTAAGAAACTCATTTCTTTAGTTTTCTTGATTGTCTTGAAACAGAATATAAATAAGGCAACCCCATTTTTCAGCTTTGATTCTAAAATTTTCCATCCGAATGTAGCTTCCGTTTTAAAGGTTCATCTTATTGATTAAATTTTCTCTGTGTGTTTGTTTTTTAATTTTTCTTCCCAAACTATATAAAGTATATATCTAACCTGTTCTACATTCCTATTTTTTGTATTTTTTCGCCGTTCACATAGCTAACCTGGACCCTCAAAATCCCCCACTAAAACCTATTTTAATACCCTTCATTAAACTTTGGATTTTCCTTGTAACAACGCCACACAAGTCATACTGTAATTTAACTGATTCACTGAAAGAAATTGAAAAATATCACATATTTTTTGAAACAAATGTATTCATATCAAATATTAATTAAGGATGTCCACACTCTCAACTGTTCAACAGATATTTGTTTCTCACAATTAACGAGACTAATACAAATAAAAACAATTAGGGTTTAATATCCAAAGCACACTATCCGATTTGTGAAGGATTACATCATGTAATAACGTTAAAAATGTAAGATTTTTACTTGATTTATTTAAATCTAGTCTTTAAGATGATGTTATTAACTTAGTTTTGAAAGGAAATTATAGGATTTTACTTTAACTGTCTTTGGTAAAAGTTTTGTTTTGATGTGAAAATTTCTTTTATCTTAATTATTACCACTGGCTACCAAATCCTAATTTTGCTTTACAGAAAAAAATTAAGTTTTAACGTCATTCTGATCCTTCTAGCCTTGTGCAGAATGAAACCTTTAATTCTCAGTCAATAAAATAAAAACAGAGTATTTTTCTAACAATGGTTCATTCAGTTCATCAAGCCAGATATCACCGATAGGTGTCTGAGATAAAAAAATATCCGTCGTTATTTATTTAAGGGTTTTAAAATTTTAAATACTATAATATACATATATATATATATATATATATATATATATATATAATGGTCACTGCGCATGCGTAATTTGAGTACTCTGGCAGGATCCCACAATAACTCTTTAAGCTGTGTTTGCTTCGGCAACATAGCCAGAGAGTTATTTCTCAGAAGCTCTGTGCAACACTGATGAGCCCACAAAGGGCGAAACAGTAATGTCTGCAGATTGAGTATATATATATATATATATATATATATATATATATATGTGTGTGTGTATGTAGGGAAAAGAATAGGAGTAATGACACTAATAATAAAACCAATCAACACGATATTTTTGACAAAAGGTTTTAAAACAAATAAATCTTGGCTGCTGATTGCAAATATGAACTCAGTTCTTGTTTATTACATTAGGATTTTAAGATATACCATTTTTCAATTTTTCAAGTTTCATAATGAAAACACGGGGTTTTTAGTATTACATTTTGTATATTCTTAATCAAGAAATAAGATAGATTACAAAGTCAGATTACAAAATCAAAGCAAATCAAATATAATGACCGAATTAAAATATAAAATATAAAAATACATAAATTTGGTGCACAGGTCAATGGGAACTAGCAGTTACCTGAACTTTCTTTTTTTAGTTGATCTTCTTCCATTGTTTTAATGCCCTGATAAAAAGGCTCCAGTTGTTCCTCGCTCACATCCCAAAGGTTCTCTGACAAATTGTCCAAATGGCTGTGAAAATAGTAAATCTTGATACTTATTCTACACTCAAGATCACTCAGGCTCATTTGTAACTCTTTTCACATTCTCTTCATGGATATTTGCTTCCTTATTTTAAAGAAAATTCTGCACAACATTACGAAATGCATCCCAAGCTCTTTCCTCTGTCTTGTTCATTGTTTTGATAAAATTTCGATCTCTCAAAAGTGTTTTTATATGAGGTCCAACAAATATTTCAGCCTTTTTCTTCTCTTTACAAGAACAGAAAAAATTAAGCATATATAGCTGAGGGATTGTCCATTGTGATCAATAGCTTTGGCAAACTGCTTCAACAAACCAAATTTTATGTCCAAGGGAGGAAAGACAATGTTTTTCCTATCCACTAGAAGACCAATGATGGCATTCTTATTGCAAGATGTACACACATGATATTGCAACCTCTCTAGAACAATCTTGATGTTGTTACATTCTTCTTAAAGTTTTACAGAAAGACCTATTTGTACAGAGCCATACTTAGTTTCATTGTGTAAGAGAACTTCTTTTGAAACTCTCATTAAAAGGGTTCTAATCTCTTGAATCATATGCTGGTTATCCCATAAAGAAAAGTAGCCCTTCTCTTTCAGTACATCAGAGAAGCTGGCCATCTAATCAGTTTTGCTTTCCTGTCAACATGTGATTCCCTTGCAGTCTTGAAGCCAACACTTCAGCAGACTGTTTTGGGGGATTCCGTTCTCTAACCAAATAATTTAAAACAGAATGCGTACGCAGAATTGATTTGTCTTATGTGTCGTCATTTTTAAAAGGTCAGTAAATAATGGTACAGGTATTTCTTCACTGTGGCCAAGTAGTCGAATAGCTGAAGAAATACTTGGGTATTCCAAATATTGCTTGTTTTTCTTATTAAAACCTTTTATATTGACAAGGCAGAAACAGTAGTCCTCTAAGTGATTGCTTGATTCTCTCTAGACCATAGAAACTCCAAACGTAAGTTTAGCATTCTTTTTTTTTTGGGCCATGATCTCAACGTCTCAAAGAGGGTTTTGAACACATTATGAGGAGCCCAATGTCTGCCTTAGTCTCCAAGTGGTACTTTGAAGTAGGCAAAATACATGCTCTTAACAAAGGTAGTAATGATGCACCTCTGAGTCTTCAAAGTAGAGCTTTTACAGATGTAGCAAAATATACAAGGATCATTTGAGCACTGTCTTCTGGAGGAGGCACAGGCCATTGTTTATTTCAGCAACACAACCTGCAGATAAATTCAAGANCAACGTCTCAAAGAGGGTGTTGAACACATTATGAGGAGCCCAATGTCTGCCTTAGTCTCCAAGTGGTACTTTGAAGTAGGCAAAATACATGCTCTTAACAAAGGTAGTAATGATGCACCTCTGAGTCTTCAAAGTAGAGCTTTTACAGATGTAGCAAAATATACAAGGATCATTTGAGCACTGTCTTTGGAGGAGGCACAGGCCATTGTTTATTTCAGCAACACAACCTGCAGATAAATTCAAGAAAAAAATCGTCAGCTCCCTGAATTGTTCCTTGAATTTCTACCCAACCCCACACATCTTAGGCATTGTTTAACAAAAAAAACCCAGCAGGATAAACACAATATATAATAAAATTCAATGTAAAATTCAATAATAGATCACTACCTGAAGACAATGTTGTGTAAGTTGAAATCTGTTTGTTTACATTCATCATCATCATCATCATCATTCGGTTTAACATCCATTTTGCATGCTACCATGTGTTGGATGCTTTCTTGAAATCGACTTCCAACTGATCCTATTCTTCACCAGGTCTCTGCTGACACATTTTTGTTTGAGATCCATCCATATCACTTACTCCCATGTTTTCGTCGGTTTTCCTCTGCCAGTTGGTCCTGTCACCTTGTTTGTTCTGCATCTACTTGCCCAAGCATTCTTGTACATTCTCTCCACATGACTAAACCAACGAAGCCTACTATTCTGCATACAGCTGGCAATACTGTCCAGATTCAATCTCCTTCTGAGTTCATTAGAACTGAGCTTGTCCTTCAGACTTACGTTGCACATCCATTTTATCATTCGCATGTCATTCCACTCCATGCAGCTGACATATTTAGCTTTCACTGGCCAAGTTGCACTACCATACATCATTGTGCTACGTACACATGCCTGGTTGACTCTACCTTTGGTGGATAATGGCAGAGCTCCGCTGGTTAACAATGGCATTAGTTCCCTAAACTTACTTCATACACTGTTAACCCTTGCTGTTACATTTTCACCAGCTCCTCCTTCAGCTCCAAGGGTGTCAGCAAGATAGCAAAACCTCTGGACAACTTCAATTTCTTCACCTTCAAATCCACGTCCCATAGCTCTAAGTCACATTCGTTTCATTAAAAAAAGGGCAAGGTATGGATGTTTAAAGAAAATGATTAGATCATATTAAAAGTGCAGCATGTTCAAATTAGTTAGGAACTGTTCTTAAATTATAATATGCCAGAGTATACCAGTCTAATAGAAGGCTATGTATTCAAGTGTAATAGAAAATCTTGACGCAACGTGATTGTAATTATACTGAATGGCTGTAAACACAATAGTTTTATTTAGTTTTATTACTTGCATTATCAGATCTTATAGAGCACATATATCTGAACTTTACAGTTAAGTAAATACCGCAAAAACACAAATGTTTTAAATTAAAAAAATCTACTTTCAAACACAAAGTGTTAATGTTAATTTGCTTTAAATTCTCTAGGTAAAAATCTAGACTCAGTAGACTCATTACCAGAAAATAAGATGATAATCATATTTTGATTATTATCATTTGCTTCTATACTCCTGCTTTGTATTGTGGTTCAGCTTTAAGTCCTCTGTCCAAAATACTTCAATTTTCACCAGGTATTTGCCACAATTCGAGGATGACGGTAAAATCTTAAAGTTTTATAATTGTAATTCCACACCATCCAATTAAAACTTTCTTCATAGAAGATGTCAAGGCCCTTTTCTGTTTCTTCAAGTGTTGACAGGTCTGGCAGACTTGGCAACTTGACGATATACCTTTGCTGGCAATAAATAAAATAATAATAATTGAAAATTTAGAAATGGACTATGCCTTGATGTTAAAGCTTTTATCCCCTGGAATTTGTTTACCTCGACCACTCCCTCTAAAATTATGGATACCTGTCCACGTTAGAATCAGCAAAATTCTGAAACATGAATTAGTTAAAATCCTCCAGGGTGTGACTGTGCAAAGAAAACCCCTCCCAACATCCAGACACTTAAATTAAAGTTTATATGCAGAAAGAAACAGTTTGGTATCAAATTAGCGTGACAAGCCTATATCAAAAATCGATTATAGAAAAGGAAATAACAGTAGCACAACAATTCAAATGACTTGAACTGTGATGGGTTTATCATTACGAGAGGTAACAATACAAGTTCTTCAAATGCTGGAAAATTTCTAGTTTTTACCTCAAAACAAACTTTCTTGAGATTCAAGGACATTTTGCAAAATTCTAGACGTTCCTTATCACAGAGCTTTATGTACTAATGCTATCTTAACCTTCACAGCTACTTCTTTGAAGTAACCATGCAGTAACAATGAGGTAACAATGACAGTCTTTCATTTGTACAGGTATGACTTCCGCTGTCATTTTTTTATCGTATTTCCTTTTGTTGTTGATTGTTACTGCTACTACTACTGCTTCTAATATTATTATTATTACTTTTATTATTATCATCATTTAACTATCTCTGTATCACAGGTAGAAATGTTCATATATTACCTGTAGCAATGCAGTATGATTGATTTTACCAGCAAGAAGATTTAAGTTGAAAATGTATAGTCACGGAGACAGGAGCAAGGAGAGACTTTAAATGTTACCTATGTAAAATTGTTTGACAGGTATTATATCTACTTTAAAAAATTCGAACTCTATCACTTATTTACAATTATACATGTGACTTACGACCCAGAGATTGATAAGAACAAAGGAGGTTTATTAATTTTTACTGTGTTAGTTAACAAATTTGTATCAATGTTTACATATAACGTATGACTATGCCTTTCAACAAACTCGGTCTTTGCATTATGAATACTGATAGAGATACCAAGGTTATGAATTGATAGTTTAAATAATATCATAAAATACGCAAAGGATAAGATCATATAAACGAAAGCAAGGCAATGGTTAAGAATACTTTAAAAAGCAATGGATGGAACAGGTGAGGAATTTAAAAAAACAGTATGTAATTATCAAACACATATCTGAAACACAAAATTCTAATAATACGATAATTTTGAATTTTAGTCATGACATGACAAAACTAACGATAGGAAAAGATAACATTACTTAGTTGAGAAATATTGATATAAAGAAAGAAAAAAGAGAAAATATCAGGATTTTTACAAATTTTGATGAGACAGCAGAAAATCTTGTACTTCGTGCATGAAAAATATATATCGAAATCAATGATTAAAAGGCTATCGAAAAAGCAGTGCCAAGCCGCTTTTAGTATTAAGCCAGACTCACTTTAGTTAGCTATTCTTTAGACAGACCAATCAAATTGCAGTCTTTGGCTTCCAGATATTATCAGACCGCTTAACGTCTTGGGTGTTCGTCTTGAAAATATCATCTTGTTTAATCTACTGTATCGCCAGGGATAGGAAAATCATACTAATCACATTATAGAAAGCAAGCATTGAAACAGACAGAGATCAGCTAGAAATCAAATAACTGTCTAAATTCTAGCTAGAAATATAAAGATATTGCATATCGTTTCTAATTTATCGCTAATATTGGATGGACTTTAGTTTACAATTACTTTTTTACAGCTAAGCAGAAAAATTAAGATAGGCAAACTAACGCAGTACTTATATAGTGATATAAGTATTATTGTATTATAGGAACCTAAGATTCATTCCAATATATAGTTAGGCTTCAATAAGCGGTTTGCAGTAATCTCGTATCTACGTAAGTTTTCAAATGACTCAACATCCAATTTCCAATTTCATGTCTTTGGTCATTTATTAATTCAAAATCCTGGTTGTTTACAAGAAAAAAGCTAATGATATACGTACTAATAATATCACTTAAGGACGAGATTATTTCAAAAATTACAACAGCTTTTGTACAATGTAGATGATATTTAATTAACAGTCTATATTATTAAATTCCTAAATTTTGTTATTTTATATGTACCGAGCCGAAATGTATGAAGCTATGGAGTTGCTGCAGAAATAAAGTTTATTCGAAGAGGGAAATAAAGTTTATTCGAGGAGGAGAAGATGTTATTTAAGACGAGGAGCTAACTTGAAAAATTTAATATGATATACGATAAAAGTGTAGAGCCTAAAAATAATAAACTACCATTAAACACTTTTTTAAGAGACTTTAATTATAAAGTTTTATATGGCCATTAACAGTTTTTTATCGGTCATGTTAAAAAGTAGTTCTATCGGAAATTATAAACCGATTTTTAAACCAATTTTAAACCCCTACTTTAAAAGTTCGTTTTTAACGAATACCTCGTTTCAGCGAACTAAATTGCTCGGTCCCTTCAGGGTTCCTTAACATGAGGATGATCTGTTTATTTATATCTACTTTTGTGTCTCTTTGGGCATAAAGAAGAAAGATAATTGTAAATATGATAAGAAAAGTGATACTTGAAACCAAGAAAAGAGTACGAGTTGAATACGATAAAGGAACTCATTTTAGACTTCTGGGTTTTTCCTGGAAAGGTCTTACCGAGACAGCATAAAACACCTTCATAGTCTTCCAATTTATTGACAATTAGTTACTTGGAAAGTGTTAAATTATATTTTATTTATTTAAGTATTGTATTCATGTGCAGGCAGGATCTGTCTTGGAACTAAACAGTTCAAGTTGATTGTAAGTTCCCCAATTCAGATACCTTTCTAAATAAGACGGAAGATCTGAGGAATATATCTACTTCAATTGTATGGTCCTTACTTCATTAACTTTCAGTAAAAAAAGTGGTTAGTTTATAGGATAAAATAAAACATAACTGTCAATATATTTTTCAAAGATATTGAAAGAATTCTAAATTCTTAAAAGTCAAGGAGTGCAGTAAAATGACTCTCATTTAAATATACATTTTCTGATTATGAATTGATTACATATTTTACTGGCTGGTAAATTATGAACAATTTCTTGTAAAATAGTAAAAAGTGAATTAACTTATAGCCAGAAAAATTAAGTAATGTAACATACTTTAATAATTACTAAATTGTTTGTATTTTGCGATTTAGGTCTTTATTTATTTAATGTTTGAACATTAATACATAATCTTCCTAATCAAAAAATTTACTCTTCCAGCATTTTTCATAACATTACTATTACTACTACTACTACTACTACTACTATTTTTACTGCTACTACTACTACTACTACTACTACTACTACTACTACTTTTACTACTACTACCATTACAATTACTACTATTACTGCTACTACTAATACTGCTAATACTGCTACTATTTCTACTACTATTTTTACTATTACTACTACTACTACTATTTCTACTACTACTACGTCATTTTCCAACACCAATTAATCATTGGCAGTCACTATGACTACTGCAATTCCACAATGGCACAATGACTAATTCTACTGCTACTTCTACTTTACCACAAAACTAATACAACACCGATTACCTCTTTTATGATTATTTAAAAAATAGTTGTTTATATCCTTCTATACTTATANCTACTACTACTACTACTACTACTTTTACTACTACTACCATTACAATTACTACTATTACTGCTACTACTAATACTGCTAATACTGCTACTATTTCTACTACTATTTTTACTATTAATACTGCTACTACTATTTCTACTACTACTACGTCATTTTCCAACACCAATTAATCATTGGCAGTCACTATGACTACTGCAATTCCACAATAGCACAATGACTAATTCTACTGCTACTTCTACTTTACCACAAAACTAATACAACACCGATTACCTCTTTTATGATTATTTAAAAAATAGTTGTTTATATCCTTCTATACTTATATGTTACATTTAAGTGGAAATCAAAGAACTAAAATAGATTGAGTATAGTCCCAAATGAATAAAAGAATTAAATTTTTGGAATATGAAGTAGTAAACATAAAATAAATTTTTGCAGGCCCTTATGAAACTTTATTTTAAAATTTGAAATGTTTACCAAGAAACTTTAATATTACTATGGGAATAGAAGTAAAAAGCAAAGTTATACAAAAAAGGAAGAAAGATAACATATAATTAAATAAATAAATAAATAATAACAATAATAAATTGTTTAAAAACCTAGGCTCATGTTAGTTTTAATTTTCACGTATAATGTGAAAGCTGTTACTAATTCGTAAGTTACATTGATCAGCCAGATTGCAAAAGTTGAAACAATTCTTCTAATACAATAATGTTGATTTTTAGCTACTACATGGAAAAACTAATGGTGTGACAAGATAAAAGTACTCAGTTGAGAAACATTGGTATGTAAAGAAAGAAAAAAATAGAAAATATCAGGATTGTTACAAGTATTGTTGAGACAGCAGAAAATAAAGTAAGTTTAGCTTTCTCTAGGTTTCTTTTGAAAACTTAAAGTCAAGTCCACTTAAAAATTGAACGTCAGTACGAGAAGCAAAAGGAATTTGGAAACCGCCATTAGTAATGGCAAAAAGTAAAAAGAAGCCAGGCAGATCAGCAAGAGGAAAAAGTATCAGCAGTTGTGAGGACTTGAGGATATTTGCAAGAAGCTAAAGAGCTGTGTTTTGACGTTTGATGCAACAATCTTGACTTAAATGCAGATCTGTAAAACTTCTAGTGAAAAACAAAACGGATAACTAATGGGTTATATAGGATTTTATTAATAGAAAGTTCTTCGGTTTCAAGCAATTTGGAAAAATATCTGATATGAAAGATGAAAATGCATTTTAGCATGTTGCCTGAAAACATGGACCATAGGTGTTTCGCAATTGGTAGAGAATGGTCAATAACGAACACACACACACACACACACACATATATATATATATATATAAAGCTCTAGGACGTAAGTTCATTTTAAAGACGGCCTTCTTGATTGTCTCTAATTACGTAGAACATATACTTTAATGGGAATCTTTGCCCAATGACACCACCTGATACAGCAATTCAAACGTATCTTGTTTTTTCATTACTCACTAGTTAGAAAGCTATCACCACCGGCAAATTGAAACCAGTGGAGAGGATTAAGTAGTTGGTCATGGACATCATGGGGAGAAAAGCCTAACTGTCTATACTCATTGGACATTATGTATTGAATAAATGTATTAAAGCATAAATTAAACAGTAAAAAGCTGAGAAAATCGTCTTGTGAAATACCGCATTTGAAGAGGATTGCAAGAGTAATGACTTCCCTAGTGATGATACCAACTTTAAAACCTAAAACATAAACAATAAACATAGTCTGGTAAATAAATGTAAGAAGAACGTCATGTATAAGGTTATGGTTAGCCCTCAGACAATGTCGTTTGAGATATTACAAGAATGCGTTTTTCAACAAAAGCTATTTTTATGATATGGTTCATCAGACTGGTATGCACAAAATAATAAGATTTTAGATGTGAAGCTTTTGCGAAATTGTATGTAATACTTTTCACTTGACAGACAAATATCACATAAACAAAATATAAGTATAGCAATTTGTAATACGACAATAAATAACTAAATAAATAGATAGATAAATAAATAAATAGGTAAATAAATAAATAATAGTAAATAAATAATAGTACCTTGACGAGATATAGGTCTAAATTTGAAGTTTTTTTTCAATTGGTTATTATGAGGACAAATTATATATAAACAAAATATAAGTATAGCAATTTGTAACACGATAACAAATAACTAAATAAATAGATAGATAAATAAATAAATAGGTAAATAAATAAATAATAGTAAATAAATAATATTACCTTGACGAGACATAGGTTTAAATTTGAAGTTTTTTTTCAATTGGTTATTATGAGGACAAATTTCGTAAGAAAGAACAAAACTTGAAGCAGAATATAAATATTTCATTACAAGTGTACGGTGAATCAGGGGACTTTATCCCACAAATATTGTTAGTGATAGGTTGATAAAACGGTTGGAGTATTTCAAATAGAAAACTATATTCTCTAAAAGGGATAGTTCAGTAATAATAGAAAAGAGTCCGAAGGGCCACATGACTAAAAGTGATTTTATGTAGCATTGTGTGTACTAATCATCAATTGCACTAAGAGATGCGAAATTAAGGGAGGTAAATAATGAAAATAACCCATTTTATGATGAGTGTAAAGAAGGGAGTAAAAATATTTGGCTNAAAAGCTATTTTTATGATATGGTTCAGCAGACTGGGATGCACAAAATAATAAGATTTTAGATGTGAAGCTTTTGCGAAATTGTATGTAATACTTTTCACTTGACAGACAAATATCACATAAACAAAATATAAGTATAGCAATTTGTAACACGATAACAAATAACTAAATAAATAGATAGATAAATAAATAAATAGGTAAATAAATAAATAATAGTAAATAAATAATATTACCTTGACGAGATATAGGTTTAAATTTGAAGTTTTTTTTCAATTGGTTATTATGAGGACAAATTTCGTAAGAAAGAACAAAACTTGAAGCAGAATATAAATATTTCATTACAAGTGTACGGTGAATCAGGGGACTTTATCCCACAAATATTGTTAGTGATAGGTTGATAAAACGGTTGGAGTATTTCAAATAGAAAACTATATTCTCTAAAAGGGATAGTTCAGTAATAATAGAAAAGAGTCCGAAGGGCCACATGACTAAAAGTGATTTTATGTAGCATTGTGTGTACTAACCATCAATTGCACTAAGAGATGCGAAATTAAGGGAGGTAAATAATGAAAATAACCCATTTTATGATGAGTGTAAAGAAGGGAGTAAAAATATTTGGCTACTTAAATCCTTGGTCATTTATACCCTTTGTGGCTGCACCTTGTTAATCGACTTTAAATGGTGCCTATCTTAGCATGTAAGTATTCAGTAAACATTTCATGAACTCCATTTGCCTTGGATAAATGGTTTTAGCCACCAAAGTCCACCACCTGTACAGAAAAATGTGTGTCAACCTGTTATTTAAAGATTTAAAAACAACAACAAAATATTCAATGCCAATTTCCCGGAAACCTTTGATTCATGTCTTGGTTCGGCAACAGAAAATGAAGTAAGTACAATGATTGGCTGGGAAATTTTCATGATAAATATATCGCTAGTGGTGATTTGACATTAAAGTTACTATCCATAAATATGAATATACGGCAAGTTTAAAAACTGGTATTTTACTCAAGAATATGAAATCCTAGACAATGACTATTTAAAATGAACTTCATTACTTGTGTGTAAGTGTACCTGTTGCTTTATATGTGAACAGAGGTAAATTCTTCCTATCTTACCTTATCTAGATTTTCAGACATATAGATATAAAACCTATTGCCCTTAGATGTGACTGCATCACAGTTGGTTGTTTTAAACAAGGGAATACTTCATTTTTCAATTCTGCTAAGTCAAGTGTATACGTTTTTGTGTAGGTTTATTTCAAATTTAGTTCGAAAAGTTTTGAGGAGCCGAGGTTTAATTGTTAATGCAGGTGCACCGTAACCAAGAGGTTTCGAGTTCGATTCCCTGAGAGGGCGAAAAGGTTCTGGAAATTTACAAAAGAAAACTCCATTGGTTGGTGCCATCAATTGGTTGGCATCAGGCCAAGAAAGTCCTCATGTGCCTAATACTAGTCTCCATGAAGGGCATCGTCTGGTTTCCTCTTACTGGGGAAAATAAAATTAAAACCAAACGAAAAAAAAAATTAAAACTTTAACTTAGGATTTAAGTCCATGATCTAACTTGTCATAAATAGTACTGTGCTAGTCCCCATTAAACCATTGTACTTGTTTTCTTGCAATTTATTAGATTTACTGTGCAATTTTGATGTCTGAAGTTAATCAAAATTTTCTATATATTTGCGTTGTTGTTCAGGAGACCAAATTGGAATGAATTACTTGTTACTATAAGTATTCTAATTTAAAGCGGCGTTAAAAATTATTATTTTGACCAGCCCGCGTTAATAATTGGAGGTGTTTAAATACCAACTTTGGAACACCACAAATCCGCGTTAATAATTAGAGGCAGAAAAATTCATCCGCACAAAATAAGAAACAATTTTGACTTTTTTTTAAAACAAATATCTTTTTTCAAATGAATTTTTCCTTTAATAAATTTTACAACCTCTTTTAGTTGTTTTTCTTCTTATTAATTCGTACCTTTTTGCACTCATTGTAATCCTTTAGAGCATTGGAAACGAGATATAGTAGGTTTGCATGAACTTCCACATTTGTTGACTTGAAAGTATACAAGGCCGAAAGTTCCATCCCTCCCTGAGGCATATCTTTAGAAAATAGTCTCTTGCCAGTTATTCTCACAAAAAGTTCACCACCATTCTTTACGCATAAATACACTATTTTTGACAAAATCTTTGGTACATGTGCAACAGTTACATCATCGTATTTAAGCGCCATTGCGTACTTATTCTCGACAAGCGTACCAGGTCGTGTTTCTTTGCAGACGGCTAGCCCACTACCAATGGTTGCTTCCCATTCACTTTAGTATACATGATGGCGTCTAGCACAGCAGTCAGTGGATAATTCCTTTTCTATCATGATTGGTATTTCATTTGTATTTAGCAAAAGTTTCTTGAAACAACTTTTCGACAAGCTTTCCATGTTGTTAAAGGCAAAACCAAGTCACTAAGGTCTCAAAACTTTTTCCTTTAATTTTTATAATGTCGTGTTTTTTCTACCTTTATGATTTTCGAACGTTTTTGATTTTCGAATGTTAGCACTTTCGAATGCTTTATGAATGGCATGATTTGTGTTATGAAGACGATACGTCAGCCTTATTTGAACGAAACAACGAAACTGTGAAAATGGCCACACAAACCAAGATGCAAAACTTTTTTAAGAAGCAACCAGTTTCAACAGTACCACTCAAACAAGTGAAAATCTCTAGCTTTCTCAACCCTGTCGATGAAAGTGAAAAACATGGTGTTATTTATGTCGGAGGTAAGAAAAATAAACTCATACTTTATACCTTTTTGATTTATCATCGCTTTTCGTATAGACTTTTATGACGACCTTGTTCACTATTTATTGTCTCTAGGGACGTCAACACTTCAACCTCCTCTAAAGAAACGTGCGATAGGTGGACCGATAAAGCTTTACACATCAGAACAGCTTGAACAATTCATGATAAAGAATCACGACTTTTATGATATGGTGGATTTTTCAAAGCATTATGAGCAATTATTACAAATTCACTTAACGTCACCTACTACACTGGGTCCAGACCCATCTTCCAAAAACACGAAAACGTCTAATCCACTTTGCTGAAACTGCACGAGTTTTCAAGATCAATGAGACAACAGTCCGAGGAATGGTCAGCAATATCCGCCCATTACCTGAAGATATCAAGTTATCGAGTAAACGTAATATTCCAGGAGCTGGCAGACCGCTATTCTATCCTTCTGAATTAGAAGATGAACTGCTAAAGTGGATTTTGCATCTTCCAGTTTCAGTAATGAGCTTTCGACAAAAAACAAAGCATGTGATTCAACCTCACAACCCATCATTCGTTGCCAGCAGGGGATGGGCTCAAAAAAATTTTTCTCCACACAAATTGTTTCTTCGTGCTCGAAATTCGATCAGTCAGAAACTCCCTAAGCAGTTGGAAAACGTTCTTAGCAAATTTTATGAGCATGCTGCTCATTTCATACGTATTGGTAAGTACCCTTTGTCGCTGGTTGGTAACATGGATAAGATACCGGCGTTCTTTGACATGATTTCAACAAATTGCATTACACAAAAAGGCGAGAAAGTGTGTATAGTTTGCTCTTGAGGAAGCGCGAAGAAACATCTGGCGACCGTTCTGTCAGCTACAGGAGAGGAGGAAATGCTTCCACTAATGGTAATCTTTAAAGGGAAGACTGATAAAACTATTTGCGATTTAAGAATACCTCCTGGTATTGTTATTAAGATGCAGAGCAACGCATGGATGGATGATGAATTGACAAAGGTCTGGGTGGAAGAAATTTTGTTAAAACATGTGCGCTCTGAGTGTAAAAAGCTTGGTTTTCAAAATTCCTTGTTATCATTTGATGCTTTCTTCGCTCATTTGACTGATGGGGTCAGTCAAATGAGCGAATGAACCAGTGTCTATTGTCTTAAAATTTTCAGATCCGCGTTAAATTAGAAGCAAATAAAATGTTTGAAATTTGTGATTCGCGTTAAAAATTAAAAGCGATTAATTACAAATTCTTGGCCATTTTTTCCAATCGGCGTTAATTATAATCAGCGTTAAATTAGAATAATTACAGCACTGCACCCTTCTTAGACGTTCGTTAGACGTTGTCACCGCAAGATACTATTTGTTAAAATACTTGAAACTTCAATTATTTCTTGTAGTGGTAAATCAATACCACTTGCATTCACGAATTTACGGCCTAGGTACCGTACAAAGAGTTTCATTGGAGAGAAAAAGAAATTGAAAGTTATAGGTAGATGTCCTGTTGAACGAACTCAGCTAAGTCGTAAATTTAGAATACATCCTACAGCTGTATTCTTTTTTATCTTATCCTTAATAGTGTTTGGATAAGGTTTATTATCTCCCTGAACACCAAAAATACATTCAGGTATCTCCCCAAATCAAACTGTTGTTTCCTTTTGTATAAAAATATGACTAACTGACCAACTGTCGATTCCAAATGGCATAGCAAAAGTGTCATCAAACTTCTTGGCTATTTCCAAATAACAGTTCCATATCTTTCTCTTTTGATTCAAAAAAGAATAAGTCTTCTACTTTTGATTCTTTAACCACCCCCTCTTTTATCTATTTTTAGTGAAAGGTATATAGGAAAGGCACTAAGAACTAGACAGATTACAGTTATTTTGTAAAATTGGATTACAGAAGAGTAACAGATTAATTATGATGGACGATTAATTCAATGGAATTCATCATCTTTGTTCATCGATGCCACGTTAAGACTTTATATTTAACTTTTTTCCCCTTTTTAGTTTTTCAGTTATTGTTATAACTTTTAGGAACTATGAATTGTGCCAACCATTGGTGTACACTGCTAAGAAATTGTAACCAAATGTCTGAAACTTTATCTACAAGAAAACTCCATTTTTAGGCCTGTAAAATGGCTTTTTATCCGTCTTGTTACAGTTTCTGTCCTTCCATCTTATGTTATTCTATTGTTTTACTACAAATATTTGTGTGCCACTATATGGGATTCAGTTTCTTCTCTTGGAAAATGCAGTCTGTGTGCATTGGGTATCGAACATAATGTGCAAAGGGGGATCTATATGTCTCATATCCCCTAACTTTCCATTTATGAGAACATCCTATAAACAACTATACAAAGTTCAAGATCGATAAAAACTGTTAAACTCCAATTAGTAGAATGTCTGGGTACACTTAGTAAAGCAGTGCATTTTGAAAAAGAGAGGGATTGGAAAGGAGTGAAAAATGGTACGAATAGTACCTTGAGAAAGCAATTAAAGAAACAAGACATGATATTTCAATCATAGATAAAGAAACAAAAAATTATTTGATAGTAGGTATTGTAGTATGTTGAAATATTAATGTTCCGGTGAAAGAGATGTTGCCTGGGGATGGACTCGCACCTTTTCAGGTTGTGAGCTGTTCTGATACGGCAGGAGTCTTGTTATTGACATGTTTGCCTGTTAAATGGGAAAATCTTTAGTGTTCCAAGGCCCTGAACTTCAGGTGACGTACGGTTTTACAGTAATGGATAGCACAACAGCTGTTGCACGTAAATTCTTATACAACATTTTGGAAGCAAAGCATTAGGAATGCGATCTTTAAAAGTAAAGAAATTATTTATTTAAAAATGACATGACACATCTATGAAACTTGTAAGTTTTCGAACCATTTTCAAACAAATTGTAGTGGAGATGCTGAACTTGAGGGTTAAATTTACAAAAGTTCGAAACAATGCAAAATATGCGTCACAATAACGTATCTACTAGCCCACTTTGCAAAGCTTCAAAATTTACTGTTAACACAAATAAAATTTAGTTTTCTATGCATATTAATGGTAAATTTTTCACCTTCTTAATTAACTTGTTTGTCAATTAATGGTAGACTACCATTAACGTCTTTCTGATGTGTAGAAAAAATCTGATGATGTCTACCATACGTAGAGGATTGGAATAAACAAACGTGTTCAGATGACTTAAACAGAACAAAATTGTCGTCGACGTATTTCCTGTAGTAGATAGGTTTGAATTTGTCGGGGCACTCTTCACGCCATTCCTTCTCATGATATGAGAGAAGATCATTAGTAAGGCACTATCCTAGTGGTTAACCCATAGCAACACCGTCTATATGCCTATTTATTTCATCATCAAAGGTGAAATGGGATTGGTTGGCAACAAGTCTGAGAAGCTCCACAAAATCGCATTTCTTAAAGATATCATTTGTTCCCACACTGAGTATAACATATCTGCATATATTTGAATCGTCTCATTAAAGGTAATCTAGTTCTTACCTTTAGCAAATTTGATTTTACTAAATTAAGAAGTATATCAATACATTCTTACCTTAAAATGTATATATATATATATATATATATATATATATATATATATAAGACGAGAAAGAGAATAAAAAGAAGAGAAAGAAAGAAAGGGGGAGAGAGAGACACAGAGAGAGAGAGAGAGAGAGAGAGAGAGAGAGAGAGAGAGAGAGAGAGAGAGAGAGAGAGAGAGAGAGAGAGAGAGCGAGAGAGAGAGGGAGAGAGAGAGAGAGAGAGAGAGAGA